>CAODLS012004912.1:0-15457 GCA_948243855.1 Flueggea neowawraea
TAATGCAGAGAAGAAAGAAGATAGCGTAGCAGTGGCCATTGACAAAGACAAAGGAAGCCAATATGCACTCAAATGGGCTGTCGATCATCTTCTTACCAGAGGCCAATCTCTCACACTTCTCCATGTTAAACATAAACCTTCATCAATTCCCAGCCCCTGTATGTAATTTTCACTTCTTTTCATTCCTCGAAAAAGAAAATTCCTGACTTTACCCGTCTGACAATTTTTTCCGAGTCCATTGCAGTGGGAACTCATGTTGCCATCTCTGCTGTCAAAGACGAAGTTGCAAGAACATACAACAAACAACTGGAGAACCAAGCCCGGGCGTTATTTCTTCCCTTCCGTTGCTTTTGCACACGAAAGGATGTGAGCCCTTTTCTTTCTTGTTTCTGCTCTGTCAACAGTTGTATTCCTGTCCCAAATTTGAACCTGTTTCGTCTAAACTCTAAATTCCTTGATCACATCTTTTGCAGATAAAATGTAACGAAGTGTTAGTGGAAGACGAAGATGTATCCAAAGCTATTATAGACTATGTCAACTCCAATGTAATCGAGATTTTGATTCTTGGTACTCCTTCCAGGGGCGGCCTTGTCAGGTATACCATTTCTCTGCTCATCATTTCATTTCTTAGCACTACCTTATCCCTCGAAGTTTTTTTTTTTAATGTTTAACTTAAAGTGTGGTCATTGTAATCTAAGACTTGTTTTAGGTTCCTAATTAGACTAGAAGTCATTGTAAATACATACAAGGAGTTGGGAAAACACATTATGAGACTCTCTAATGACATTTCTAGCGGAAAAAGATTTCTCTCTAATTAGGTTGCACTGACCAAACCTTGTAATTTCTCACATGTTTTGTGATTGGTATCGCTCATTCATCTTGTTCATCGTGCTTATTCATCTGTCCACGAAACTGATGGAGTCCTTTTGTACAGAAAATTCAAGGCTACAGACATTCCAAGCAGTGTGTCAAAAGCGGCTCCAGATTTCTGCACCGTCTACATCATCACCAAAGGAAAGATCTCATCTGTGAGATCCGCAACCGGTCCCGCACCTGCCAAACCTCCTCCTCAAATTCAATTGCAACACAACATCAGTAATGTTCCTGATCAAAGTAACCATGCTTACAGGACTTGCCTTACCCCTAGACTGCTCTTGTCATTGCCATTATTTCTTTTCCACAATCTCATACTTTCCTTTCCCATTGCCGATAACCACTGTGTTTAATTACAGGGTCAGAAAGGTCGGGATACTCGCATTTCCAATATGAAGACATGGAAATCAAGTAAGTTTAATGAATCATCTTAGTCCAAGACGAAGAGGTGAATTCTGGTAGAAGTTTCTCTTCTGCCAAAATTTTAACCTCACAATGCCTTCTATTTCATTCACTATAAACTAACCTCAGAACGACCGTCACAGGTCACCGTTCAACAGGAACAGAGGGTCGCTCAGCAAACCATATGAACCCTCGGTTCTAGACAGTGACATTTCATTTGTAAGCAGTGGACGGCCAAGCACCGATCACATGTTTCCCTCTTTCTGTGACAGTGAAGGAATGCCCCCACGGCTTTCAACAAGTTCAGAATTAGACTACAAAAGCTTCGGATCATCGTACTCAGGAAACAGGTCAATAGATATGAGTTCACAGTATGATTTTTCTTCAAGCTCACAAGACAGCGGGAGATCTGGATTGGCTTTGCATAACATGGTACATGCATACACTCTGCACAATCAAACTGTAAAACCACAAAGCAAATTCTTAAGAGTACTGATATTCTAGATTTCAAAAAAAAAAAGAGTACTGATATTCTATGGATGCTTCGGTGTACAGGAAGAAGTTGAGGCTGAAATGAGGAGGCTGAGGCTAGAGCTCAAACAAACAATGGATATGTACAGTTCTGCATGCAAAGAGGCACTCTCAGCTAAACAGAAGGTGCGATAGTTCTTGATCTTCTTCGATCAGGAATCTGCATAAAAATGTCAATATTTCATGTTGGTATACCAACACCAAGTTCTGATGAAATTTCTTTGCAGGCTAGGGAGCTTCACAGGTGGAAACTGGAAGAACAACAGAGGCTCGAAGAAGCTAGATTAGCAGAGGAAGCAGCATTGGCACTTGTAGAGAAGGAGAAAGCAAAGTGTTGTGCTGCTATAGAGGCGGCTGAAGCAGCCAAGAGAATCGCTGAGCTGGAAGCACAAAAGAGAATGAATGCAGAAATGAAAGCTCTCAGGGAATCTGAGGAGAAGAAGAGAGCATTGGAATCCTTGGGTCATGTTGATGTTAGGTACCGTAAATACACAATCGAGGAGATCGAAGCAGCAACAGAAGATTTTGCTGATCATCTCAAGATCGGTGAAGGAGGTTACGGGCCAGTTTTCAAAAGTTACCTGGATCACACCCCAGTAGCAATTAAAGTTCTACGTCCAGATGCCGCTCAAGGACAGTCACAGTTTCAGCAAGAGGTTAGATACACCATACGCATAATTAATATAACAAATCATTCAATATTTACCTCAGGAATTGCTGGCCACTGAAGCCCAAAATGACGAATCATTTTAGTCTGCATGATACAGCAGCTGAAAAAGGTTACTGGGCATGGCTTGTCTAGTTCATACAAAAGTACATGATACCCATTTTAGATAGCACATTGAAAGACACATTTAGCTTAAATTCTTAACAAACTTTATGCAGGTTGAAGTACTATCCTGCATACGGCATCCAAACATGGTTCTCCTCCTTGGAGCCTGCCCAGAGTATGGCTGTTTGGTGTACGAATATATGGCTAATGGAAGCTTGGATGACTGCCTGTTCCGTCGAGGAAATACTCCGCCCCTCTCTTGGCAACAAAGATTTCGAATTGCTGCAGAGATTGGCACTGGCCTTCTTTTCCTCCATCAAACCAAGCCAGAACCACTTGTCCACCGTGACCTTAAACCAGGCAACATTTTACTAGACCGCAACTTTGTCAGTAAGATCAGTGATGTTGGTCTGGCCAGGCTTGTTCCTCCAACAGTAGCCAATAGTGTTACTCAATATCGCATGACATCAACGGCTGGAACCTTCTGCTATATTGACCCAGAATACCAGCAGACTGGAATGCTTGGAATAAAATCTGATATTTACTCGCTTGGTATCATGCTCCTACAAATAATAACAGTCAAGCCACCAATGGGTTTAACTCATCATGTTGAAAACGCCATCAGGAATGGAAATTTTGCCGAGATACTTGACCCAAGTGTTCCTGACTGGCCTGCCGAAGAGGCCTTGAAATTTGCTCAGTTAGCTCTTCAGTGTGCAGAACTAAGACGAAAGGACAGACCAGATCTTGGGAAGGTTATACTACCAGAGCTTAACCGGTTGAGAGCACTTGCCGAAGAGAATATGTTTAATCTTTTATATGCAAGAGATTCCCCTAACGAGAGCCAAGATTCTGCACAGGTGAGTTAGACAAACATCAAAATTATTTAATTGAAAACAAAAGAAATTTAGCAAGAAAAAATTCCAACATTGTAGCATTTACTAGTTAATGCTATAGACCTAAAAACACATGCTCATGATCCTTCTTGATCCATTTATTGACCAAATAACTCAGGAAGTGCTTAGCGACCTCCAATCAGGATATGAAAGCTCAAGAAGCCGTTCGAGCTCATGACCCTTTGCATGAAGAAGGTAAGATAAGTCGCAAAACCACTTTTACTGTAAAAAAGACAAAAGAATCTACTTTTCGATGTTAATTAAGCTGACTATCTTTTGTAGCACACAAAACAAGAGGCAAATGAAACCAGTCCATAAGAACTGAGAGTCAAATGAAGGAGGCAAAGGCAGTTCAACAAAATAGAGCTGTTTAGCTCGTTTGTCATGCTTGCAAATATTTTATCCATTGTTTTTGGTTTATTTGATACAAAAACAGAGCAGATACAATCAATCTGCGGCCAAGAATACGTAATACCTATTTCACTGTGTTAATATAACTTTGATCACTGTAATGCAAAGGTCTTGTCCAACAATCTCAACATGGGATTCTCTATATAAAGCATATACAGTGCAAATATGTCTTCCAGGTATGGGATATCATGCAAGAAATGTCACAAACATTTAGAAAAATACGTGCTAAACCCTTTATCTAAATTTGCACTTATGACAAACTAGGTTAGTTGTGCCAACAGAAGATCACTATTAACATTAATGAGGAGAATACGGACTAGGGCAAGTGTTGGAATGACTCCTACAATTTTTATTAGAGTAGCAGTTAGAACAAAACACAAAGTAGAATTGCAAGAATGTTAAAATTGCAGCAAGTATTGCTCTTAGGAAAAACGAGTAATCTCGTAATAATGGGGGGATCATACAGATAATTCTAGAGGAAAAGATGAGGCAATTATGCCAATGGTGCAGTCACAAAATTTCTGAACAATAGAACTTTTTCAAGTAATGACAGTTCAACCTAGTTCTTCATTACCAGATCCAGCAGCAAGCATTTAGATTCACCAGTCTCTGCCGTTGACATTGACCAGCCCCAGACACCTATCTCTAATATTCCATGCCATACGCAGTACCCAACAGGACGGATCTTTCCGGATAAAAATGATCAATATGTTAAAAAGACTGCAGAAATTATATTCAGATATTTCACTATTTTTGTCTCCAATAGACAGAAAACATAGTTTCTGGACCTACAGCCTTGTATATAGTGTCATAGTTTCACTCAAACAAGGGACTGAGTTTTTCTACAAACTAACATAGACTACTAATCTGTAGTTTCAAAAAATTTGATTGTGCCGATAATTCTTCCTAACATATAATGCAATGAGCTCTTTGTAAGTCCATTTCTTCACCGTCTTGAACTCCATGAATGACCCTGAGCTTAAGGGAAAATCTCCTTTACCCAAAATCTCAAACACAAAGGGATCTGTCAATAATACAGGAACATCATCTAAATTCAATTTTTTTAGAGAAAAATCGAAGTTTCTGACTAATCTTCAATCCAAGTAAACATCAATAAAGGAACCATATGTCTCAAGATCAGGAGCAACATTTTCGTCTTTCATATGCTCAAGGCTGAGATGGAGATCCCAAAGCAAAGACATCTTTGAAAAAGCAAGAGATCGTATGTTAAATGTGGTAAGATCAGAACGGAAACCAGCTTCCAACATCCACAAAAACTCCCTCTGCAAAGTTTTCATCTTGAAATTGTCTGCATAAGACAGCAACAAAAGATTCCACACAAGATTCCCAACATTTTTCTTACCCAAACCCACATCCCTCAAGAACCCACCCATCCTGTAGAACTTTCTTTCCCTTATATAAGCAAATGACATAACTCTAATTGCTTCTTTCTCTATGAGATATCTAGACCTCTTAAGCCGGGCATAAGCCGCATCCATATCACTCAATGAGCCATGCAAGCTAAAATATGTAACAAAGGAATTTTCAACGACAGAGTCAAACCCCTAGAGACCATCTTGTCCAAAGCATTCTCCATCAAGTCAAGCTGTCCACACTTTCCAAACCAAGAAATAGCCGATGAATAAATTTTAGGTAAAAAATCGAAATTCCTAATACTTGCATCATCTAAAATTTTGACTATTTCATCAAAAAGTCCAATCTTTCTATAAGCATCAATCAATTGCAAAACAACTTCACTACTGGGAGCAAAAGAAGAGTTTAACATTTTCACCCATATGGCCTGTGCTTGAGGCAAAAGCTCATTGTCAGCAAAGCATCATGGCCAAAAGGGCAGAGTTATCGAGTACAAAACCTTGATCTTTCATCTCTAATCTCTATCAGAAGCTCCTGAGCTAAAAGAGGCTCTCTTTTTCTTCCAAACCTTTCAACTAACGACTTATACAATAATTAATACACAGATTCAAATCCTGCTTGCATTGTTTGACCATCTTTCCTAAGCACAGGGATTTGAGAGATTATACGAAAAATAGAAAAAAATGAAACATTCGAAGCATACTTGGCGTGCCAAAGCTCTATGAGAGGGATCCCTCTTGTGAGAAACAGTTCCATAAAAAGGGTGCCTCCGATTGCAAGAACCGAAAAGAAAGTGAGGACCCGGAGTTCTTGCTATAACCGAAGCTGTTTTCATTTTTCTCTGTGGAGATGTGGCATATACTTGCGATTCTGTGCTATCCTTTCTTTTACTTTTCTCTTCTTCCATTTGTTTTTAGAGTGGGTTGGGTTTTACTGTTTTTCATTTATAATGGCCCGGTTTCAGGTTTATTGGGTTTTCTTACGTTTAGGTGACTCGTAATGTCCAATTCGACGATAGATTGTTTACTCGCGTGTAATCTCCTTGAACTACTGATCGTTCGGTAGAAGATCTAGGGATATGATGCTTTTTAATGAAATGGGAAATGAGAAAATACTAGCTCATCAAGATGAATATTCCATTTCCAAGGAAAGAGAAGTGAATTTTACTCAGTAGAAAAAAGATGTATGATGTGGGTGATGTTATTTCGTCTGGATGTTGCAGCTGCACGTATCTTTATCAATGCATCCGCCATTGGCAAAACCCTATTTGTTGACTCACGCATTCTTCAACACATGCTAGTTTGAAGCAGTTCACAATGTTTATGGCTCCACCAACACATACAGACGTTGCCTCCGCTGCCATTCTCATTCCACCTTTTCCATTTTACAAATCACATTATTCCTATATCATTCATAACATTAACTGAAATTAACTAAAAAAATAAGAAGAATGAATGAATGAATGAATGAATGAATTACCGAATGAAAATGCTGCTAGCAACAAAAGAACTGAACAAAGATGCAAGCTTTTCATCTTCGGACGTGAAAACAAATTTAAAGGCTTCAAACCTCAATTTCCTCACCGCAATCACTGCCTCTAGGTGTGTCCATAAAACATTATATGCGTCCCTAATTTTACATTCACATATTGGTGCATTTACTGTCATGCTTGTTTTAGTTATTTTGACCCAACTCATTAATTAAAAGATATGGATTCAGATTAATTACCATTTTGAGAGGCGAATCCTCCTTGCTATTTTTAATTGACAATTAATTGTTAAGACAACTCACATATTTTTTCAAGGACTACCAATGAGTTTGTCACTCATTGATATTAAAATTAATTCTAGCACTATATCAATGGTGGAGTTAGGATTCTGATTAAGGGGTGCTGAATTTTGGCTCTGCCACTAATACGATATGTACAGTATCTGAAAAAAATTTATAAATAAAAAATGTATATATTTGAAGAGTGCTAAATTAGATTTTGTACAAAATCTAAATGCTATTTGTCTATAAACAATGACATCAATCTGTGAGACTATTTTTAACGTTTGAAAAGTTTTACAGAAAGAATATGTAAAAACGAAAACAAAGGACAGGGAAAGCAGTTATTTAGAAAAGCAATATTTGTTTGGAGCAGTATGGACGAACTAACTATGAGCAAAATAATGCTTGTAGATGCTGATATTGCAATTTACATGTATCAAAAGAGGTTTTTTTTTTTGAACCGGCATAAACTCGTTGTATTAAAATCAAATAGGAATTACATTAGACAAGGCATTAGAAACCGTAATATCAAACAGTTCCCCCCCCCCCCCACACACACACACTTTGTAATCCGACCAATTAATAGAAAATGTGCAGCCATATTGCCCGACCTGTGAACAAAACACAGAGAAACCTCCCTAAGTTCTCTAAGCAACTGATTACAATCTTTGGCAATCAAATGGAAATAAGACATTCATCTGCAGTCAACCACAATGGCATTAACAGAAGCAAGGGAGTCGGTCTCCAAAATTACCCTGCTAACATTCAATTCCTTGAGTCAACTAAGCAACTTCCGAATGCACAAAATTTCAGCTAACTTCGGTTCAAGGCACCCCTCAACTTTCTTAGTAAGGATTGCAGTGACATTTCCTCGCCAGTCCCGGACTATGCCCCGAACCTAGTGCGGTTCAAGGACTTAAAACACGCAATGTCTGAATTTAACCTCCAGAAGCCCTCCTTCACTCTACCCTCCTGAGTTCCTTGGTTCTCAATCTCATTATTCCCTCTCTTTCCAGATTGAGCCGCAACCTGAACCGGAGCCTTCATCCAATCCGACAATTGTAGCCTAAAGAGATTGACCAACGAGTGAGCATTCATAGAAAAACCTCGCCACACCATATTATTACGATTCTTTCAAAGAGACCAGCAGATCATAAGCAAAAAAACAAAAACCGTCCACATTCCGCAATCTCGACATCACCGTCATCCATCTAAAAAAATATCACAAATGAAATTAAAATTATAAAGTCCAGCGCATTGCCAAACTTCCACAGCAACCCTGCAAGAAAGCAAACAATGTTTTGTGATCTCCATCCCCACCCCACAAGTATCACAAAGCAAGCCAACTGGCACAGCTTTGTCCCTTAATCTCATCTTAGTCGGTAGAACATTTTTAGCCGCGCACCACACCAGGTTCTTCACCTTCGTTGGCACATTAGCCTTCCACAGCTTGGTCCATACAGTTCTGTCCTCATTCGAGAAGTTCAACCTCGGTCTCAATCCGAAGTTGTAGGCTGACTTGACCGTGTAGATCCCCTTCTCATCATGCCTCCAACAAAGTCTATCCACTCCCAACCTTCTTCTTAAAGGTATGTTTAGAATTGCATCCTGATCATCAGAGTTAAACAGATCCCTAACAACCTCTTCTTTCCATAGGGCATATTGATGATCAATAAGTTCAGCCACCAATAACTCACAAGAAATATTACAGGAACTTGGAGCAACAACCACACCAAAAGCTTTCAGGATCCAGGCATCCATCTTAGCAAGAATGGATCTGTCATCCCCCACCCGCCATCGGCATCCCTCTTTAATTAACTCCTTGGACTCCCAAATCCCACGCCAAGTAAAGCTTGGATTCCCGCCGAGCTTAGACTCCAGGAACCCACATTTAGGATAGTACTTGGCTTTGATAATTCGGGAGACTAATGCTTCCGAGTTAGAAATCAACCTCCACCCCTGTTTGCCCAGCATTGCCAGATTAAAGTCCCTGATTTCCCGGAAACCCAACCCCCTAGCAGCTTTGTGTTGACAAAGCCTCTTCCAACTCAGCCACCTAATTCCCTTTCCCCCCACTGAACTCCACCAAAACCCATTGAGCATGCTTTCAAGTTCCCTACAGAGGCCCTTTGGAAGTCTAAAAATGGCCATAACAAACATAGGGACAACCACCCCCACAAACCGAATTAGAACATCCTTTCCTGCTTTTGATAGCAGAGTCTTGTTCCACCTTTGAATTCTACTCCAAACTCTCACATAGGAGAAGACAGCCTTCTTATTTCATCCTATCTAAGCAAGCAACCCCAAATACTTGTTGAATTTAACCACCATTTGAACTCCCAAACAAGCCACCACCTCCATACGAGAGTTCGGAGACGTGTTAGGGCTAAATCTAACCTCCGATTTGTTGAAATTCACCATTTGTCCATACGCTCTTTCATAGCAAGCCAAAACCTCTTTTACCTCTTTCGCTTCCTCCTCGCCATCTCTAAAGTAAATGACACTATCATCGGCAAAAAATAAATGTGAAACAATCGGACCTAGCCTCTCCTTTTTTTGTATTAAGGCAGATAACCCTTCAGCGCAGAGGATAAAGAGATAAGGAGACAACGGGTCTCCTTGTCTGAGGCCTCTTTCAGGGGTAATCGCACCCAACAGTCCATCCTCCTTACGTACCCAGAACTTAACAGTAGCCATGCAACTCCAGACCAACCGCCTCTATTTCTGGATAAACCCCATAACCTCCATCACCTTCAAAACAAACTCTTATTCAAGTCGGTCATATGTTTTGCTCATGTCGATCTTTAGAGCCGTCACCCCTTCCTTGCCCCATGACTTCCTCTTCAAGTAGTGTTGGACTTCAAACGCGATAAGGATGTTGTCCGTTATTAACCGACCCGGAACGAAGGCACACTGTGATTTCGACACCAAACTCCCAATAACATTCTTCAATCTCATAACCATCATCTTGGAAATTATCTTGTAAAGCACTTGACATAGAGAAATTGGCCTCAGGTCGCTTATCCGTTCAACATTGTTGACCTTTGGAATCAATACAAGGACAGTCTCATTAAGCGACTCGGGTATCAACCCATCATTAATTACCTTCAAGCAAAAATCAGCGACGTCGTCATCGATAACATTCCAGAATCTTTGATAAAAACATGGATTAAATCCATCCTTGCCAAGGGCCTTATCCGGATGCATTGAACCACCTCTTCGACATCACAACCTGTGGAAGAAAATAGGTTAGAGAAATAATTGGTGACTCTTCTCCATTCCCTCCTCACACCATGCTCATCCATTAAATACGCAAAATGGTTCCTCTTTCTCCTTGCCGAAGCCCTCAAATGAAAAAATCTTGAGTTTCAGTCGCCCTCCCTCAGCCATAAAGTTTTAGCCCTCTGCTTCCAATAAACCTCCCTCTGGTGAAGCGTCCTAAAATATCCCTCCCTCGCTTTCAGATACTCCTCCCCTCTTGACCCAAGTCTTCCCCCTCTGAACTCCCTCATTTTTCCTTTCCATCGGTTAATTCTCCGCTGGAAATTCCCAGTTACATTAGCCCCCCACCCCCTCAGTTCATCCCCACAAGCTCTTAGCCTACTCCCCAGGTCCACTCCAGTACTTTTTCCCCACACTCTTTTCACGACATTCACACACCCATCCTCCCCTCCCCCCCCCCAAAAGGCATTTTCAAACTTAAAAGCCCTATCTCTTTCAACAACTTCGATCGACCTAGTTTTAAGCACCAGAGGGATTCGAACTAGTTCCATCCACGTTAACCACCCGAGCCCTACTGAATACCTCCCGCCATCTCGGACAGGCGAAGACTCTATCCAACCTTTCTTGTATCCACTCATCAGTCCCACTCCCCCTTTCCCACGTAAACTCATACCCAACAAAGCCAAGATCCACCAGCTGACAGTCATTGATTGCCTCACGAAACCCCCTAATTAGATACTTAGGTAAGGAGGTCCTCCCTTCTTCTCAGAATTTGTTGAAATCTCCTCCGCATGCCCAAGGATACGTCGTTGACTCAGCCAATCTCCGGAGCAAATCCCAGGATTCCCTTCTTCTACCTCGGTCAGCCACACCGTAAAAGGCCGTGAATCTCCACCTAACCGAATTATCATCCACAATCACAGCGTCAATGTGGTTTCTCGAAGAGCTTGACACCTCCAACTGAACGTGTTGGTTCCAAAAAAGGCTAGCCCTCCACTCCTCCCTGAAGGCTCCACCAAAAACGAGCCAGCAAAGCCAATTTACTCCTAACCCACTCTACTCTAGGACCCAGACTTAATGTCTCAGAAAGAAAAATCCCATTAGGCTTATAAGTATGGATTAGGTCCATCAAACATTGAACTGTGCGTGGGTTGCGCAACCCCAGACTAACCAACTCATTTCGAACGATGGGTCTGGATATCCGCTCCAGCTCCCCCCTTGGGCCCTTTTTTGTCACGGCCCGCTCTGACAAATTCGACTCTCCCACAACTCCTGTCCTTTCTTCCAAGCCCATACCCACACTCAGGTCTGCCTCTTCCATAATATTTCTCAGCCCTTCGTGGCCCAGCCCAGCGCCCAAATCCAACTCTTCCAACCTTCTCCTCTTAACATCACTTAAAATAATTCCCGCCTCTTCCACCGTTTCTTTAATTCCCAATCCGCCGCCATCCAGTTCCATATTAACCCCCTCATCACCTACATCAGCTTTACATTACACCCTTTGGGAAAAAAAAAAAGATTTCCTGTCAGTAGCAGCCACACTCCTTAGAGCCCTGTGTGGCATTAAATGTCTGTCTCCTGGTGTCAGCCCCTTCCCACTTCTCGAGCTCTCCTCCTCCGGGCATCTCGGTTCACCCGGAACCCCAACCGGTTCACCCTAACTATTCCTCAACCAGATATTACCAGCAACGCCACCAATGGGAGATTGTGAAGCCCTTAGCCATGGATCGAAACTTTTCAACACCGCAGCTTGCGGATTATCATAAGGAACTCTGCAAAACTTCTCACCATGCCTAGTAACCCGCTTCTCATACTTGAAATGAATCTCCTGCCAATCACCATCATGCTTCCTAAATTTGGTTTTATGCTTTAATGGTTTTCGCACATCCAGCAGAACTTGGATGTATAAATACCTCCTCCAAGGGCTCTCTAAGTTCTTCGTGTCCAATTCGATGAAAGAACCAATCAAGTTGCCCACATCTTTGCGAACTCGTTCAGAGGCAAAACCAATTGAAACACCATGTAATTGAATCCAAAAGGGAACCATATTAGGAGTAACAGCCATAGGGTCCTTTTCCAACCCCCAGCCTTTGCCAGACGAGTAACATCCGATCAAAAGTCCAGGAGCTTCCATTCTCAATTCTTCCAATATCCAACTCATGAAAAAATTGGAATAGAAACTTATCCCCCGGGATCTTACTAATACTAACTCCCATTACCGGCCTCCAGAACTTCGAAAAGGTGTCCACCATGGAATCAAAATGCACTCCTCTTTCAGATAAAAACCTCCCAATCATGCACCACCGTTGTTCCCCATACTCCACAACCCTTACATCATCTGACCCGTAACTCAATCCCTCCTCCCCTTCATCATCAATGACTAGGTTATTACACTGCTCCCTTAGTTTATAGTCAGCCATACTAGGGACGTTCGAATCCCAGCTCTAGCAACTCAGACTGAAAGCAATCCAATAGAGAAAATAGGATGGGCAAAGAGAAAAGGACAAAAGGAGTTTCCAAAACAACACTACAAACATCCAAACCCCACCAACTTGTAATGCTACAAGACTAAAAACTTGTCACAAGACAAAACTAAACAATCGAACCAATTCGATATTAATACCATAGCCAGAGGTAGTTGAGATCTTCCTTAATGGTAGCAGAAGTTAATAGGAAAGAGTAAATGCTAAATCTAAAGAGAAGGCAGAGGATTTTCTCACTCTAACCCATTTACAAAGTGCATTATAGTATATATTCATTTAATGATTATTTCATCTTGCAATGCCATATAATATATGTTCATTTAACCATTCAATAAATTCAATAATCTCTCCAATCATAAATTTATAATCAATAATCAATAAAAAGAGGGAGAAAAGAGAAAAAAATGAAAAGAGAAGACACTTTAATGTGCGAAGAAAAAAAAAACTTACAAAGTTGAGGGACTTCATATTCCATGAACCTCAAAAAGAACCCAGAAGAAGACTGCACCCGAAGAGAAAATTACAAGAAAATTCCAATTCAACAGTAACAATTATAGCAAAATTCCCACAACATATCAATGATCTTTCCATTCCAAAGATTGCTTTCAACTCACAGTTTTCAAGACCCAACAAGAACATTAACACACAAACACGAAATAATAAACTTACCCAAAAATAAAATAAAATCATAAACACATAAATTCAATGTCAATGCAAATTCAACAACTAAACATACAAATCCAAAAAGAAAATCATGTACCTTCCGAGGAATGTGAACCCATTAAGAAGGAAACACTTCCCTGTTCGAATCAAAAGCTTTCTTGACCTATCACCCAGTAAACAAAACAAAAAATGCTTTTGAGTAATAGAATTATAAGAGAAAACCAAAGAATAATTAAAAGAGAGAGAGAACCTGCAACAGAGAATGAAGGCTCTGTGAAGGCAACAAGCTTCGATATAACCATCGACTCATAGCAAAGATGATTGCTTCAATTTGGTTCTTAGTTTGATTAATAATTGTTTTGCCTCATCATGCCGGTGTGGTCGGTGGAGAAACGCTTTGGAGTGACCGCAGTGGCGGAGCGAATTAGTTCGAGAGAAGCAAAGAACTGGTGTGGAGAACGAAAATATCTCTGTATCGATTTGTGCACTTGAATAAGAGTTTTTTCATTTTAAACCACAGCAAAAAACGACGTTGTTTTGCCCTGTCGTTTAAAATGAAAAAAAAAAGGAAAGAACTGAGGCTAGGTCCAATAACTCTTGTTTGCTTCTGTTTGTGGTCTTGTTTCCAGCATCAGGATATTCAACTCTATCCTAGAGATATTATTGAACAAAAAAAAGAATTTGCTTGCTCCCACCTCATGCTTCAAATTGAGTATTTTCGGATAAAAACGTAAAATGGATCCATGGTTGCAGGGGTGAAAAAGCGTTTTGCAGCGCAGATTGCCGCGACAAACAGATCAGAAGCGAGAATTACAAAGAGAAATGCAGGGGTTGCTGATTATGCGATATCCCCCCGGTCGTCGTCGCAGGTGTGTTTTGCCGCATAGATGAATTTATATAAAACATACGGATTGTGAAGCAAATAAAAAGAAAACAAAGAGCATAAAAGGCATGAATAAGAGATATTATTGGCGTGACAGACAGTAGGTAGCAACATTTTTGGGGAAGTTAAGGCAGCTGGTATCCGCACTTGGTATTGCTACAAGGCCCCTCTCGCTCTCTCTGCTCTCAGATTGGGTATAATACACTTTTTAATCTTTCTGTAACAACTTATTCTACAAGCTCCTTCCTGCCCAAAACATGGCAGTGTGTTACTAGTATAGGCCAGGATATATTCCATAACGGTAACAACTGTCGTATGTTTAGGAAAAATAATTACACAGTCGAGTTCAATGGGAGTATTTACGGAGTACTAACTGTGTTTGCAATTTCAAATGCATGTGAATTTACCGTTTTAAATAGCTGTCCCAAAACGCAACACGAGACGCTGAAACGCAGATAGCAAAATGTTTATTGGGTTTGGATCCACCTCTTAGGTGTTATTGCAAGAAGCAATAGCACAGAGCAAAGTAAACAAACAGAGGAAAAACATTTGGTGTGAACTTGCTTTAATTAGGTCAGTTTTTAGGGAGATTTTGAGGAAAAACGCGACTTATTTGAGGTGACGTGGCAATGAACCATTGGATAACAGGCGAAAAAAAAGTGAAGCGGAAGGAGGTAAGTTAGTAGGCGGAGCTTTCCACGGTGAACTCCCCTCGTTTCTATCGACGCCATTTCTCTATTTCCTCTTCCAATCGTCACTTCTCAACACTCCCCCTTTTTCTCTCCCCTCTCTCTCTCTCTCTGCATCTCTGGATGGACGCCACATTGCCTATCTCCAACTCTCTAACTCCCACCTCCAATCCCGTATGTCCTCTCCTCTTCTTTTCTTTTTTTCTCATCCCGTTTCTAAGATCCAATGTTTTCTTTATTAAATTTGTAATTCAATTTTGCAAGGCTTTGTTTGCCGCCAGAAGCAGAGGAATTCGGAGCTCTTCTCAATGCAGCTTCTTGTTAGGGAGCGGGCGGATCAATTTCCCCACCCAAACTGCTCGCTCTGCTTCTCCACTTCTTGTCCGCCGTAAGCCTAAGAAGCACGGCGGATCTCTCGCTGCCTCGTGTCGTTCTGAGAAGATTCTCGTTGCTAATAGAGGAGAGATTGCTGTTCGTGTGATTCGGAC
>CAODLS012005008.1:0-16944 GCA_948243855.1 Flueggea neowawraea
TATATATATTAATGATTCATTTAAATTTATAGAAGAGTGACGATGAGGGGAAAAAAACTAAATACGTACTCTCTGCTTTCGGGATGTTTGCCAGTGGACCAGCCTTGGTCGTTGACAATGTTGCCCATGTAAGTGTAAGCAAACACCACTCTGGGTCTCTCTTTCCATGCCCGCCCAAGATACGTGTTGTTCCCTATTCCAGTTATGTTGCAATATATAAATGTGAACCCACTGTCATCCGTCACATTTTCCCTTGCTTGTGCTGTTATCACCCCCACCCCTTTCGCCACTGACTCTATTGTTGTGTTCTGCATTCATTATTTCATCACCATGGATGCTCAAAAAAGAATTGCATAAAAGAACATGTTACTCTCTCTCTCTCTCTTTTCTTGCTCTAAAAGATTAATCCAATCTACTAATATCTATAAGCAGTACAATAGACTACAGTATAAAATGTCTGTCTATAAATTACTTAGTTCCGATTAATAGATTTATAGCTTATTAGTATTGTAATCATCTTTAGTAGAAAAAGATTTGTCAAAAAAAAAAGTTAGTTCCACGTTAAGGTATACTGACAAAAAAAAAACCGATCTCATTCGATTTTCTTTTGAAAAAAACAACACATACATACATGTATCTATATATACTAATTTCTTATCAAGCTTTTGATTTCAAAATGTTGAATCCTAACTAGTAAAATAGAAGATGAAGGGACTAGATATATACTAGCTAGTGGAGTAATATAATATTAATGACCAAGTATCTACACTCCAGAGCAATAATCATAAATTACGACAAATACTTATAAAAAAAATTGGAGTCATAAAAGAGACTATACGATTACCAAGTAGAGGGATTTTCCATTTCCGAAAATGAAATCTA
This sequence comes from Flueggea neowawraea, assembly GCA_948243855.1. Lineage (NCBI taxonomy): Eukaryota > Viridiplantae > Streptophyta > Magnoliopsida > Malpighiales > Phyllanthaceae > Flueggea > Flueggea neowawraea. The sequence goes on from CAODLS012005008.1 coordinate 883, forward strand.
CAGTGCCGCGGATGTAACAGTCTTTGAAAAAATGCCTGCCCTTATCATCACATAATGTGTCTTGAAACCCAACGAACTTGCAATTGTGAAATGCTGCTTTGTCCCCCGAAATTCTCATCGCCACCGCCTGCTCTCCCGTCTTAAACATCTTCGGCATCGGAGCCGCATTCTAACACCATCTCAAAACAAACTAACATATAAATAATCTCGCCACCAATCAAGAACAAAATAAAAATACATGAACAATTTATACGGGAACAATTCAAGTATTTAACTGTGTGCGTTATTAATCTGACGTCGAAAATTTTTTACTCTCATAATAAACGAAAAGACAAGTTTGTCTCTCATGTTACAATTCATTAAACGTACGTACCACGAAAGCTATATTGACGGCCATGAAATAATCACTTTCAACCGCCACCGTTGCACTATAAACGGTGCCGTATTCAGCAGCCGTCCCATTAAACACAATTCGCGGCATGTCGGTTTCGTCCCCATAAAGTGTCACAAAAGGCTTGGTGCGATTAATAGTGATTTTTTCCCAATATTCACCACCTCCAATCCAAATTACGGTCCTCCTATTGTTATTCTCAGGAATGCTGTTAACGGCGTCAGTCAAGGTGGAAAAATTCGCTGACTTGTCATTCTTTGCAACCGTTATTACCGTAACGTTTTCCTCGGCGCCGGCCAAGGTTTTGTTCAGAACAATAGGTGCATCGACATGTTTGTCGTTGATCGCTCTGATGTTGTCGGAGACCCACTTGTGGAGCTGCGAGAAATCACTGGGGACGTGGTCTGTGGCTGAGGTTGCGGCTGGGACGAGGAGTTGGAGAGCCAACAAGGTGGTAAGGAGAGTAAAATTGCAATGTCCTGTCATTTTAAGGAAAACTTTACCGGGTTTTGAACCCGGTAAGAGGTGTAACCGTAATCTTGTGAGGCAAAGGCGGCGTCTGGTGGATCTTCCTCAAGTGCAACGGTTTTTCAAAACAGAAGTTTTGGGCATGATAATGATTATAGACATGGGATCTGAAATGGGATTTCTACGTGGGGGTGGCAGTTTTTTTGTGTAATTTCTATAATGACCTTGGTGAAATGGAGGAATATTAGCAACTTGGTGGTTTGTGTAATGAGAGATTAAGGGGTGTTTTGGGAATGGAAGAAGAGTTTTTGCTATGAGGTGGGTTTTTCTTTTTTTGAAATGTTGAAGTGGTTGGACTTGGAAAGCAAAAATAGGTTGATGTTGTTATTCAAGGTTCGGTTTTGGGAGGTGATATTTAACGGTTAATATTCATCTGCTAGTGATGCATGAATAAAGATTGGCTGACAAAGTAATTACACAGATGGACTCAAGCATGCATATATACTCCCCACCCCCCTTTGGACTTGCATTAATTGTTTTTGTGTCACTACGTGCCTCAGCATATGATTTTAAGTATGAATCTTAAACTGACAAAATACTATTATTTAAGGAACTTTACGCCAAGTCCATTTCAGATCTTATGGGAGCACCTATAGGCCATAAAGAAGTTGTGTTTTTTAATTAAGAGGAAATTACAAGGTTGACCTATATTAGTTGACAATATTTTTTCCGCACAAATAGAGTATGTTTATTATAGATATACTTTTCCATAATTATTGATTCACGGTATGACTTTTCTTATAAACAGTTCTATATTTTTAAATTAATGCTGTTTGTTTTTGTTATTTTCTGTCCATCTTTTAGTCTAAACAACGTCGTCTTGTGATTGGTTTATTGTTGATTTGTTGTTGTTAATTTTGCTTTGTTTTGTTATTGAACAAATATACGATAAACTAATATTAAACAAGTTCTAAACAATCTTTAAACAAGTTATAAATAAATATACAATGAAGATACTAAAACAATTTTAAATAGGTTTTAAATAAACTCGAATCTTTGTTGTGTTCTGATCTATAATTATAAAGTTTGCTGAATGAATCTATAATTTTAAAATTTTTGTTTTAAATATTGAAATTGGGAGGTTTAAATCCATAATTTATAAATCTGATCGGCATGTACATGTATTTGTCCCTTTAATTAAACTGGTATGGTCGTGCTTCTATTATAGAGGGCCCAAGAATTAATGATTCTAGTCGACCGATGGATGTGGAAATTACCTCCTGCATAATCTTTATAAAAGATATTACAATGATATCGGAGTTTTTAAACTTATTTCAACTTAAGAAAACTATTTGCACTTAAAAACAAAATTAGATTATAATTGCTGAAATAAATAAACCGACATATAAGGAGGCAAGTTACCCCTCTCGTATCTCTTCTAACCGTTTCCGTTGATCGTCGGCTATAATTGACTGCTATTAACTTTTAGTTTCTTTAAAAAAAAAAATCAAAGGAGGTTAGGCGACAGAAAGGATGCCGGAGAAGATAACTGTGATGATCCTCTTTCTAAGAAACGAAGAAGGTACTTGTAATTTCTTTTTATCTATTACCTTTATTCCCAATCGTTGTTTAAAATAATTTCAAGGCTGTATTGGTGCATAAAAACCTTGCAATTAGGGAATTGTTGAATTAACTTCAATGTGCACACAGGGGTTGTTACTTGTGTAATGCCGGATCGAGGATGAAGAAGAAGCTGAGGGTGTTAGGGTTTTTAGGCCTGTTTGGTTACAAGTTTAAATTACTCCAATTGTTGTTTGGTTGCAAGATTAACTTATTTCAATTGGTGTTTGGCTGCAGGAGAAATTAAAACTATTTTTGCTTTAACAATAACAATGAAATATATACGGTATATTTAACAATAACAACAATGCTAATATTTTTTTATTATTGCAAGTATATTTTTAGTTGACGTATATTGGAGCGTTATTGAGTTTTTTTAATTCAGCAATTTTAACTGTGGTTTTTAGTTTATATTAATGTTTATTGGCAATTTTTCCATACTAATATGTTTTTATTATTGTAAGTATATTTTAAGTTGGCGTATAATATTTTTTTTCAAGAATATTTAGCGTATATTAAGTGAATATTGTCATGTCAAAATGAATATGCATATGCAATTGCATATATATATATACTTGATATTAGAGTAATATTTACTTGATATTTATATTATCGCTTCAATTTATATCCTTATATATATAGTGGATATTGTCAACCAAATAAATATGAGTGTTTAAGGCATTGAGAGATATCAATGAAAAACATATAAGTGAATATTGCAAATATATTTTAAGTTGGCGTATATTGGAGTAATATTTATATCATATTATCGTTTCAATTTATATCTTTGTTCATTTATATTATTTATGTTCAAGGATATTTGGCATATATTGACTGTATATATATATATATATAATATCATTGTGATTACTCTCGTATTTGTATTTGTATTCATTTGTCGCATATGCGTGTGTGTATAGCAGTTGCATATTCGTACTTGTTTGAAAACATTAGCCATTATATAATGAAAAAGAACATTGTCCAAGGATATGTTAATAAATACAAATATGAGTGTGCATATGAAATTGAAATAATGTGTATATCATTCTAACTTTAATTAATATATATAGGAGAAGTGAAAGAGTGAGAGAGGATATTTGACTTATATTAAGTGAAAATTACCTTATGAAATAAATACGAGTATGCAAGTATATATATAGAGAGAGACAACACTTACATATTCTATTCGTTTGAGAACATTACCCACTATGTATAATGACAAAGATATTGTACAAGGATATTCATATAATATCGAATAGATATTGTTAATAAACACAAGTATGAGTGTGCATATAGTACTGAAACCATGTGTAACTTCAAAGAACTTTTTTTTTGTTTTCAGAGGATATTCAAAGGATATTGAGTGGGTATTTTCAACTACACGAATATGAGTGTATGTAAGACATTGAGAGAGATAAATTAATAAAAATGCGGTTTAATAACTTAATTTTTTAGCATTATTATTAATGGTACATATATAACAATTAATCAATAAAATATTGTAGTATTATTTGTAGTATACTATGTATACACACTCAGAAATAATATTCCTTAAATAATAAATCAATATCGAGGAAATAATACAACAAATTCAAAAAGAACCAATAAAATTAGAATTATTAATATCCAAATATCCATATATATATATATATCAAAATAATACAACATATTCAAAAAAAAAATAGAATTATTATATCTGAAAAAAAATATACCACCAAGTACATTTTTTATGTTTTCTAATTTTGTGGAGCTGATTTTTTAAATGTTTGTATTTAATTAGTTAAATATTTCTTTTTTTGTCTCCAAAATTTTAGGAATGTGTTTGATATTTAGTGTGCCAATTGTTTTACCCTCCTTAATTGTAGGAGCTTGAATCTGCATGCTCCTTCTGTTTACATTTGCAAGCAATCGAGTTTATAGTTGAAAGTGGTTATTTTAAGTCTTATTTGTTGCAAATAGTTTCTAAAAGTTTGTACACATGTCATTTTCCCCGGATATGGTTTGATGATGTTTCATATCCACAAAACAGCCCAGAAGCCCACACATATAATGCAGGTCATTTTCAGTGGTCCACTTTAACAGTATTGGGCTAATATGTCCACCGTGTCTGCCACTATATATCAGAGTTGGACTGTTGACATGCAGCATACAAATTATTTTGGAAAAAATATTTCAGTATTTATAATTTTTTAATATTTTTTTGCAACTAACACCATGTTGGTTTCCATCTTTAATTTAACTGCACTGAAGGCAGAACTGTTAATGTTGTTGGTTTTGGTGAATATCAAGCACACTAGTTTGATCTTGCAAAATTAGATATTTGATTGATATATAATTCCTACTTGCAGCAAGTAATGTCGTAATTGTAATGATAGATTAAAGATTGTGCATTTTTTAGTAATTAATATTACATATTCATCAAAATTAACAGTCAACTAAGTAGGCGTTATCGGCTAATTATTTTGATGAGCAACTTGGAGAACATCGTAGCTTCAGACCCAACTTAAAATGCATGGCAAACTTTTCAAAACCTTAACGAATTCGACTCAACAACAACAAACTACGTCAATTGAAGACTCTTTTATGGTACAAAAAAACTTGTACGTTTTACAATGATCATGATACAAACAACTTCTGTGACTTGCACATAATTATATACAAAAAAATATTGGCGATACAAATTGAAGGAGCATCCATGATTATTGCATCGTCAGCATAGAAAAGGCCAGCTCTCATAATTTGTCAATGCTTCCTGTTGGAGTTTGAAAAATGGACTTCCAAAGCGTGCACTTCTTCGTTGCACATGTATTGCACGGTACGTACTCCTTTTCCCTTTCGATTATGAAAAAGGCTCCTGCATGGCCCCCCTTCATAATTATTTCTTCTTATCCTATGGTATATATTAGGCTAATTCTCTTTTAGTTTAGACCAAACGAATCCGCTAACAAATTTATTCTCATAGTCAGTCATGAGTATCCACCAAGTTGGAAAAGAGTTTTCATTTGATGGCCGGTAAATTAAATGACAATGAGAATTTTTGAAGTTGAGAAACTAAATAGCTATAAAATAAGATTGCAAACTCAAATTAATCTTGCAAAAGGTAAAATCGCTTTAAACGGGTTTTAAAACTCTCAAAATGAACAAGGATTAGTCAAGAGAAAAGTGGACATTTTGGAATTGAAAATTTTAGATTTGATGGCATCAGAAAAATAAGTGATAGAATAATGTAGAAATAGACAAGAACAATCACACAAAAATACAAAAATTTATATGGTTCGGTCAATCGACCGACGTCCACGGGCAGAGAGCTAGTAATTCTATTATTTTGAGTCAAAAAACTGGCCAAAAGCTTACAACGGCGACCCCCCAAGGCTTACAAGATTGTTTACAACCACTTTATATATGTTTACAAGAAATATAAGCCAAACTAGACCAACCCAAAACCTAAAACATGTTTAAACCCTTCAAAAATTAAGACACGGGCAAGGAAGAGATCACACAGACAAATGCAGCCAAGACACGGTCTGAAAACCATGTCCGTGTTACGAAGAACAACAACTACGACTTTACACGGTCTAGGACACGACCATGTACCTTGTCGTGTCCCTCTAGACTTCATTCTTCTTTCGAACAGTGCCTTCCATGGACACACACGGCTTCTGACATGCCCGTGTCTTCCCAGCAGCACTCCAACACGTCTCTTTCTTCTTTCAATCTATCCCATTTTGACTCAATTCAACAAACATCACCATGGCTTCACCAATCTTCAAGAAAATTTCACTTCAACCTTAACAATTCTCCACCTTGAAGTGAATTTTCTTTCCTCGTACAACTCAAAACCCATAATCACTCTTCTACCAGACCTTCAAAGGGCTTCAAGTCTTGCAACAACGAACCAAGTCCAAACCGAACTTGTCTCCACTAGTTAGCTTTACCTTTTCCCATCCACACCTAACAACACACCACCCCGCATATTTCCTGTGTTTTTCAGTGATTGCCTTTTCTCCATCACCAACACAATTATCATGACTTGGTTCATCTGTTGTTACCTCTTGTGGATCAACCTAATCGAGTTTTGACTGTTCAGAAATCTCGATCACAAACTCCATCAATTTTTCTGCAGAACTTACCACAATACTTAATTCGTTAGCAACTACCAAGTTATCAATCAAGATGTAAATGACATTCCACAATTTACCCTTCATCACTACCGAAGAACCCTTGAATACCCAAATTTCTCCACCTCTTTTAGAGAAACCATAATCTAGCTTAGCCAAAGCACCAACAGAAATCAAATTTCTCCGCAACCCGAGACATACCAAGCATCAAGTTTTCTAACCATCCTGTTAAGCATCCTAATCTGCGCATAACTACTGCCTTTAACACTCAACTTATCACCATCTCCCAATTTCACACTACCTCTCCATTCTCTAAAAGAATTAAATAGTTTCCTAAAAAAAGGTCATATGATAAGTTGCAACAATGTCAACAACCCAGTTATCTTTAGATTTAGATGCAGTAAATGTTAAAACTTCACTGCTTTCTCACTCATTAGAATTATCCTAAAAGCCCACATAATTATTTTAAACTATTGTTGTCCTTAATTTGTTACTGTTTCCCATATGTAGACAATTCTTTTTCATGTTCCCAAGCTACTTACAGTGAAAACACCTCAAGCCATGCTTCTTTCCCATTCTATTGCCCCCACTCATAGTTAACTCAGACTCTACACTGTCTCCACCTGAACTAGAAGTTAACATCTTCAGTTTTTTAGACAACAGAGCATCCTTCACATCGTGTATCGAGATACTATCTCTAGCAAACATTATAGTATCAACAAAACTTTCATACGAGTCAGGTAAAGAATATAATAGATAACAAAAACATAGCTTGATCATATTCCTCGAGTTCAACACCAACACCTTTTAAATCTAATATAATCCTATTAAATTTATCAAGATGTTCTTTTACCTGCATCTCTTCAATCATCTTCAAGGTATGCAACCGCCTTTTCTTATAAAGTTTGTTCTTCAATGACTTATTCTGATACATACTTTTAAACTTATTCTACAAGCCTACTGCAGTAGTTTTATCAGCTACATCCATCAAGACTTTATCCGCCAGACTCAATAGAATTGCACTGTGCATCCTTTTCACAATCTCAGCTTTCTGCAACGCTGCCAGTTTTTTTTATCACACTTATGCTAAACCAAAATCGCCTTCATCTTCAGCTTCCACAGCGTGAAATCATTCGATCCATTGAATTTTTCAATGTTAAATTTGTATGAAAGCATATTTTTTCTGCAGAAACGAACCCAGGAGTTTTCGAACAAACTTCTAAGCCTCTGATACCACTTGTCAGGAAAACATGCAATAGAATAATGCTCAAATAGACAAGAGGAATCACACAAAAACACAAGAATTTACGTGGTTCAATCAATCGACCTATGTTCATAGGTAGAGAGCTAACAATTCTATTATTCTGAGTCAAAAAACCAACCAAAAGGCTTACAACGGCAACCCCCTGCGGCTTACAACGACAACCCCTCGCGGCATACAATATTGTTCCCAAGCCACCTTATATATGTTTACAAGGAATACAAGCCAAACTAGGGCAACCTAAACCCTAAAACATGTCTAAACCCTTTAGAGATTAAGACACGGGCAAGAAAGTGATTACACGGACAGATGCAGCAAAGACATGGTTTGAAACCCGTGTCCGTGTGATGAAGAACAACAGCTACGAATTTACACGGTCTAGGACACGGCCGTGTACCTGGTCGTGTCCCTCAAGACTTCATTCTTCTTTCGAACGGTTCATTCCACGGACACACACAAGGCTTTCGATAGGCTCGTGTCTTCCCAGTAGCACTCTAATACGTATTTTTCTTCTTTCAATCCGTCCCACTTTGACTCGATTCAACAAACATCACGATGGCTTCACCGATCTTCAAGAAAATTCCACTTCAACCTCAACAGGCGAGCGCATGATTTTTGCTTGTTTAATGACAATAATACGAGGCTTGTTTAAAAATATTTTGATCCATAGTTTTTTAAAATCTATTTGTACGAGATTTTTCATAGGATTTTTTTCTTATAAACCCTATTTAGATAAATAAAATTACAAGGATGTCTTATACCAATATAAAGCCTTCTTTTTGACTCGTCACGAACGGGAATCTTGACTTTTTGAGGACACAATTTCAATGAACGTGTAGTGCCCGAAAAGGGAAGTGAGAAGAAAATACATCACATGGTCACGTCTTTTTGGTTATGGTGTATAGTTCTTGTAGTGTAGCGGCTACATGGCACATTTATGAATACAAAGAGACTTTGTTTTGATCGGATTATGAATAGAAAGAGACGTGTAGTAATGTTTAACATGTTTACATATTGAGGCATACTCATCACATATCAATATCATGGCTAAACAAACAAAAAATTCACATCGCCATCCAAATTCAATGGCCGATGAGTATATATCCAATCCAACTGCATATCAATGTTTCCCATGCCTTTTATCTTGTGAACGAGTCACACTTGTGACCATGAACATGAACGCATCCCATTTTTCAGTCTAAATCCAGCCAAAGCAAAAGACATTCATGTGCTATCATTTTCCCTTTCTTTTTCCCTCTTGAATGGGTGTGAGGAAAGGAACTTTTAGTGACCAATTCAATTGACCAACTTGGATTTTTTGTTGTAAATGAAAAAGAACATACCATTTATTTCCTTTCCTCCAGATAAAACAGTCTGAATGTTTTTTCAAAAAGTCACAAGACTGTGGCCCTGTTTAAGCTTGAATTTCAGTTCAGGGTGTTTTTTTTTTAATGTAGAAGTGATCAAATGGTCAGAAGACTAATCTTTTATAAATATTATGAAGAGGCACATCTTAGTGCGCGACAATGAGTATTCCCAAATATTTACTAATGCTATTTGTTTGGCCAATTCAATTAAATCACTTGAGTGTTCAAGTAGATTCTTAATTACCTATCTCACTCGAACATCAGTTTATTCTTATCAGTCCATGATCATTATTCTTTGTTATTATTAAATTGACTCCAAGATTTCTAATTTTGTCAATATCATGAGAAGAACTTCTTCCTCAAATTCAAACTGTTAGGTGAGACATATGATTAAATTAACTCTATAATATATATGTTTAGTATTAATAGCAATCAATCGAATGATTGAAATAGAATCGTTTTCCCTATGCCTAGCTAGTATTAGTGTCTATCAATGATCTAATCAATAAGTGTGATATTCGAGTTTTTTTTTTGTTAAAGTTGTTTCACTTTACTAATTTGTATCAGAAATTAATCCACCTAAAAGTTTAAGTTGATAGGTGAATGAGGAATATCCTACATCAGAGAATTGTGAAGGGAATAAATAGTATATAAGTGACAAAAAATTATAATTAAAGGTTTTAAAGTTTTGTATAATTTTTTTTAATGATAAGTTCTATTTAACTTTATAGTATCAAGTCCATTTATCATGTGTTCTGAAGGTATACAAAAAGTATACAAGCAAACAATATTAATAACTCAAACTAAGACTAAATTGAGTACCAACCGCGATACCAGTTAGAATAGCAAAGCACAACATATTGTCAGAATCGTTATATACCTTGACAGTTGAACCACGGATTTTATAGACGGGAACAATCGATAAAAACGCAGTTTAAATGTCCACTAAGAATCGGGTTGGGCTTAGGAAGACAAAACTTCCTTTATTTCCTTTGTCTCCAACCAAGGAACAAGAAGTGAGTGAAAGAGAGATGAGAGGGACGGATGAGCAAGCAAGAAAATGGAAGAAGTGAAAAATCCTTATCTCTTCTTTTTCATTTTTGTCTTTTATATTTTAACTTCCTTCTTATCCATTTTCTTTTTTCTATTCTTGCACATGCAAGAACAATAAAGAAAATTCTAGAATATTGCCCAGCATAATGGGCTCAATATATTGGGCTTCTCAATTAATTAATTGTACTTATTCAGCCCAATATAAAAGTCCACGACCAATTACTCGTTGGTTTGGCTCATTAGTGAACTTGATAATTAACAGGCCTCGTTTCAATTATTAGCGTCATGGGTGGACTCGTTTTTCAACATGTTTCATTCGCTAAATCCACCCAATAAAATTCTCCTTAAAACTCCCCAACCTAATATATCTTCTATTCCCTTCCATCATTATTAATTTAGTTGCATTTATTTATTTGCATCCTGCAATCTTTTCTGCTGTGTATTAATGCTTGTACCAACATAAAGCCTAGTAGTTGCCATCTACGCAAAGCACAGAATGGAAGCGAGATGTCGATGATCAACTTCAATTGCCATCACCAAAACACCACAATCACACAATCGGACATTAATTACGTACCTAAACTAAGGTTTCGTCCAAGCCATCATTATAACTATGTATGATCACGAAACGACCAATAATGAAGACCGTTTTATACAAAGAAACATAGTTGCATGTACTATATTAAATGATTTCTTGGACGTATCAATATCATGGATGATGATGTTGAACGATCGGAAATTAAATTCAAAGACACCAATGATGTGGTAGAGAGAAATGTGGTGGGGAGGGGACAAAAATTCCATGAGTAACATGGACTCGTGAGGGTGAGCCAAAATCAGATTTCACGACCCACTCCCACGTGGGCTGGTCTCTCCTTTCAATATGCTTTCTTCACTGTGACACTGTCAAAAACGCTAGGCCTATTGTGGACGACATTGTTCGTTTTACTGGTTGATTAATACGTCGCGTAACTTCACTGATAAATTCAATATGTTACTATAGTGTTACGGTGACTTTACTAATGTACGGGTCTAAATCTGCTGTCGGTGTCAGTTATAATTCTCAGGAACATTTCGTAGCGGAGATGTAATGCCTGTATGGTAACGTCCAGACAAGAGTATGCTATTATTGATCGCCCTCAACTCCCCTTTTCATCGATAAAAAAATTCAATATGTTACGTAGTTAAAAATAAAATAAATTATATATTGGTATGACATAATACTTTCTTCTTCTTTTTTATAAAAGCAGAGACTCAAAAATCGGTAACTGCTATAAAAAAATTTAATTAGATTGGCATGACATAATGCTTAATTGTATTGCATTTTTTTAAACAAGATTTTCTCCACTTGTTCATGTCGTAGTTTTAAGAAGCGAAAATGGCTCATGATTTAAAATTTTCTCTAAAGTAGGTCACTATTTTAATGGTTTAGCCCTTAATAAAGATCTTGCGGGAATAAAAAAATAAATTCTTTCCTTAAGTCATAACGCAATACACATTCTCAAACATGAAATTTGTTTTTCCCACAAAAATTATGGGCTTCTTTTTCTTTTTTAGAATAATAGTTATGTGATGCTCTTATTTATTTGAATTACAGCAATCAACTTTTTTTCCCAAAAATATCGAGGACAATGAATATGAAGATTATAGAAAAACATATTTAGGGTTCACATTTTAAACTATTTTTTAATCGGTGTAAAAAAATGAAACAAACCTCATAATTTTGAGCAAAAGGAGAATATAATAAACGAAATGAATATTGCGTATATACGGAATAATCAACATCAAAATTAAATCTCTTGGTGAAAATGGACGTACTTGTTCAATTTTTTTGGATAGGAATTTCTTCAAATTAATTTTGGAATTGAATCTCTCAAGTGAAATTCGTGAGATATTTATTCAAATTAATTTAGTGTTATCTAAATCATTTTAGGGGAAAAAACCATTTACAAACAGAAGAAGTAAATTTGTCAGAAAAGGACAGGTGGATGAAGAAGATGAGGATGATTGGAGGAAAGAATCCCATTTTCAGTTCAAAGAAAAAGCCGCAAAAAGCGGCTGTGTTGTAATGTCTTGCAGAGGTTGTTTGTCTTGTTCGATGCGGACAGGCAAAGTAGCTGAAACAGCTACGTACACCTACATGGGGAAGGTTTGTTTGGTTTATTTATTACACTTTTTTATGTGGATGAATTTGAATCTTTCACTCTCCCTTCCCTCCATATTCATTTGTTTTTTTTATTCTGGGGATAATAGTAAATTTTTTTCTTAAATTTATTTTATGTGTATCAAATTAATTAATATTTAATATATATATTAATAAAATTTTAATTAATTATTTAATTGTTTTATTAATACATATTATAAGTATTAATTAATTTAATATATGTGTAAGAATATATATTAAATTTAGATAATAATTTTTTATGTTTCTTTTGGTTTGATAGAGTTTCGGCATCTTCCCAATTCACTATGTTTTTTATTTGCCTACCTCATTTTGTCCTTTTTTGTTCCCATTTCTATACTAGTTTTTAACCATGATTTATGTAATGAATGGCTAGTTGCTAATGCAATAAACATATTTGAGGATGGAAGGCTTGATTAGTTCGTAAATTTGAGGTTTTTTATGGGCTTAATAAGTAAAAATAATATCAACTTTCAACATACTATAAAATAAGTCTCACTCTTTCGAAATATCGCCATACATCATATGTACTTTCAACTTTTATCAAAAATAACTATATGTTAAATTTGAGGTTTTTAGGGTCCGTTTGGTAACCTTGGAATTGAACCAAGAATTGCATAATTGTAGAATTGGGCCTGAGTAATTCCAAATATCCTGTTTTGTAGACTTAAAGAATTGACAATTCTAATTCCATACACAATTCCACATAATCACAAATACATATCATCCAATTCTTACCCTCAAACAAAAGAATTGTCAATTCCACTCTCTAAACACACGCACAACTTCCCCTTCTTCCACACAATGTTCACGACCTTCCTCTCTCTCAATGACGCAACCAATTCCAGGTTCTTCCCTTTCTCTCTCTCTTCATAGATCTTTTCGTTTTTAGCTATTTTTTATTTTTGGGTTTGAATTGAATCTTGCATTTCTGGGTTTGAAAGATAACAAATCGTCATGAATTTTCCTCTTCTTTATCACACTAGACTGTTGGAGAATTTTTTCGATGATGCCTTTGTTAAGTTTGGAGAGCGGAAGCGAGTTGGAGTGAGGCAAGAAAAACAACACCAAGATTTTTATAGTGGTTCGACCAACCATGCCTACGTCCACTACCTAAGTCTCACTTAGGCTTTCCACTAAAACGGAGATTGATTTCGGCTCAATCCAACAAAGCCAATACACGAGGTTGATTCCGGCTCAACACCTCTAAAGCCTCACAATGTTGTTTTCTATAGGTTCACAACAAACCTCTCTCAATGTTGTTTTATACTTAGGTTCACAACAAATCTCTACAATGTTGTTTTCTATAGGTTTACAACAAACCTAACTCACACTCTCAAAGTGTATACAATTGGTTTACAAATAATGAACATCTATGCTAGAGTTGAGTATTTGAATTTGAAGGTTGAACTTTGATCTCTAGCTTGAATTGATGTTTTTCTTGATCGAAATTGATAGGAAGTTTGGCTCTATGATTTCTGATGTTTTCCAACACGTTCCTGCCCTTCTCTTGATGTATTTATAGCATTTTCATGCCATATGACCGTTGGTGGTGACAAACTAGCTGTTGGAATGCATTTAATGCAGTTGCAGCTTTCTGTGACTCAGTTAACGTATGTTATCATGCTGCATTTCCAGTTTACGTACGTTGTACTGATCGTGACGTACGTTGATCATGTTTGCTTCCTAGATGACGTACATTGCCTTTCCTCTGCGTACGTAGTGATCATTCATTGCTTACGTTGTGCATGTATGACGTACGTTGTTAATGATCCAATAGTCTCTGTTTGCATTCAGCTCCATGTCTACGTACGTTGCAGATTCTCTACGTACGTTGTCGTCCATAACGTACATTGTGGCTTTATGCATCAGACGTTGATCACGTTGTTTTCCAGATAACGTACTTCAGCTTTGTTGTAACGTACGTTGTTGCTTTGCATAGCCTTGTTTCGCAACTCTAATCCTTCCAATGTGTTCTACTTCAAGTCAAACGTTTTGCTCATCATCAAAACACATAAGGAACTTATTGTTGATTACCCATGATCCAACATAGACATATATGGCAGGAAGTGGTTTTCCTTTTCTTTTTTTATGCTTTGAATTTCTACTCCTTTTGCGTTTTTTTTTGAATCTTGTAAAGATAAACGAATTACATGCTTGGTTAAATGGTTAATAAAAAAATTTGATGGGAAACATCGAAGCTTCATTTGTGAATGACTACCACCTGTTTATTTTTTCCTGCAAAAATAAGTCTTGCATTCTTGAATTAGATAAATAAATGCTTGTGTGTGTGTTCTGTGCATTAGTGTCCTTGCTGGATAGATGTTAAATAAGAAATTACAAGCATTGCTTGATTTTTGCTAAAGTTAATTAAGTGATTGATTTGTTAGAATATTCTGTAACTTTAGATTATTCTGTAACTTTAGATTTCTCTTGAATGCATCCTATTTGATCAATTTTTTAAAAAGTTGCATTTGTTTGTCCTAATTGTCTTGTGTAGAAATGAGTTAATGTAGGCTTTTATTGCTTATGAGCTCTAATGAATGTTTTATTTGTTGAGATGCCAAAGAGGTGCTTGGAAAAGTATAACAATGTTAAACAAGCAAAACAAAAAAAAAAGAAAATTAATTTTAGAAAGTGTTGCTATTACTCTGTTGGTTGTAATTACTTGGTATATTGAGAGATATCTACCAAAAGAGCCTAAAGAGGATTCTGAATTGGAAGCAGATATGTTGTTTAGGAAAAATATTTTGAAACATTTATATGAAGGTGATGATGAGAATTGCTATGATCTACTACGCCTTACTAAAAGAGCATTTGTTGATAATTTTTCTATATTGCGTGAAAAACAAGGATTGTGTAACACTTATCATGCAACTGTGGAAGAATCTATTGCTATGTTCCTATTTATATTAGGTCATGGTCATAAATTTAGAGTTATCAGGGGCACTCACATTCGATCTCTAGAAACTATTAATAGACGATTTGCAAGTTGATAGTGAAGATGTGTGGACAAATTATGCTAAGGTACGTAAAACAAATGATTTTTCTATCATCTTTTATGTTTACTTATATAAATGTGTTTCTTATTATTTATTTTCTATGTAATTTCTATAGGCTCATCCTAAAGCTGCACATTATCGAGGAAAAGTTATTGATAGTTGGAAGCATTTGGCGACGATATATGGACAAGATCGAGCTACGGGTGAAGATGCTAAGACAGGTGCAGAAGCTGCAAATGACATTGTTGCAAATGACCAACCAACTCTAGGAGGTACAATCAACTTAGAAGACCTTAGTAGTAGTATGCCATCTACGGCACGTGAAGGTTCGCACTCAAAAAGAAAAAGAAGTCGTTCTACCGATACACGTGTAGATGCAGTTAAACAAATAACTGCCACTCTAGCTAAAGGCTTTGCAGAAGGTTCTGTTGATGTAAATGCTGCAAAATATATGTTGAACTTTAAGAGATTCCTGGCCTTGAGAAATCTGAACTATTGCAGACTTATGATGTGCTCACAAATGATGTAAGAAAATTTGAATCATTTATGGCTCTTCCTCTTATATTAGAAAGGATTGGATTTTAACGCAAATAAAAAAGT
>CAODLS012005103.1:0-10309 GCA_948243855.1 Flueggea neowawraea
GGGTTCTTGTAGTTATTGTTTTTATTTCTGATAATATAATGATTTCAAATGATTTTTTTATATATTTTCTGTATTTAATATTATAAATATTTTATTTTACTAAATGAAGTTTGAATTTTTATTTAATATTGTTTAATAATAAATCTGAATATGAATTTAGATAAGAGTTCGGTACTCTAATGCTTGTGTGAGATAGACCGGACTCTCTTAGACGGTTCGCCTCGTACGCCGGTTATGATTCGTTCGTGACATCAAATTTCTGCAAAGTCCAAAGGAGAACAAACCCCTAATGTTCCATTGTCAAGAACATACTTGCCACTAATTAAATGTAGCATGAAGCACAAAAACACTGATACTCAGCAAAAAAAGGACCGATAATATCAACATTAGAATTTTCATCAGCAGGCTTAAAAGCAACGATAATAATCACTAGCATATTAGAAGCAGAGTGTCAGAAATCGAGTACAAAACCATACATGACACTCAACTGCAGACATTTGAAAATATTTCTGAGACAGAGATGGAACATAAATATAGCAAGCAGTTCATTGTATTATAACTTGCACAAACACGAATTAATGCACCTTAAGCACCAATATTAGTATAGCAACTATCAACCATATTTTTGAATCAAAATATAAAAATTCTGATAAGGATTTTCCAATCTGTATGGTCCGAATCCGTTGCACTAACAAAAAATTAGAGATAAAGGCACATTGATATGATCAAGTATAGATCATTCATCAGCAGGCGTATGAGCAATGATAAAGATCATTTGTGTATGTGCAGCTTCAATAAACACACTGGTAAAAAAAGAACTGAATCTCTAACCAAACCAAGAAAATAGAATTCATCACGAAATTGCAGTTCAACCAAACAGGAAACATACAACTATTATCGAGTCAATAGAGAATTGAAAATATAAATTTTTCTGAGACCGAGAGTAGGAACACAAAACAGACACACAAGATTTCATTGCCTAATAAACTACAAGAATACGAATTAATCTTGGTTCCCTTATGGAGCCTAAGCACTAGTATTAGTTTAACCAAATATCAATCAACAATCAACCATCTTTCTGCTTCCAGAATAACTGGCAACTACTGAGATGAAGAAAGAGAACAAAATTCATATAGATTATGTCAGATGAAATTACATTTTAATCATATTTCTTGCAAATTCAGAATGTCGTATAGAAATACAAGAAAGTTTAACACATGAGAACTTGGAAATACTAATAGCAAGTTTAGCTGTTTATTCAGATCAGGTAACATTTCAGGGAAAAAAAAGGGCGAAACACTCGATTTGTTCTAGCAACTTAGAGCTTCGCTTTGTTATAGGGCTATATACACGTACCGTCTCATCTCAATTTCCTTCCACATCTAAGTGCATTAAGAGTATTATTAAGCAACAACCCACCAATAATCTTTACTCTTATTTCCAGAATAAGAAAAAGACATTATACCGGAGTAAAAAATGCAACAATTGAGAGATGGAAATTGATGTTAAACTCAGGTCTTTGTTCAATAAACATCATTTGTCACAAAAGCAATAAGAACAAGATAGTTGCGATGTTCATGTATTGTTGAACGAAGTTAAAGACCAAAAGAAATCACTTCAAACAAAAGACGAATAAACCGCAACTTAAATTCAAAACCAACAAAATAAATCAAAACTAGCAATTTATCACCAGAAATCAAAACCAACACCAGAAATCAATCCAAAAAAAAATCAAAACCAACAAAAGACCTGTAGCAGTACCAGCTACGCCAGGAAGAAAGAAATCACAAGAAAAAGTCATAACAATGGTAGGAAGTGGACATAAGTACCTGAAAATGTAGCAGAGCAGATACGCCAGGAAGAAAGGAGATTCAACAGGAAAAGCTTTCAATTCCTCTCCTCCCAGCTGCGTTTATCTCCACAGAAGAGGCATGCAACAATCGTAAATGGGGTGTCGATGAGAAAGGTTTACATAAAGGGGGGTATAGTTTTAGTATAACTGATAAACATAAGTGGTAATTTTGGTATGTAAAATTAGGGTTGCTCACTGATTTCGGAGATTTTTAAATTGAATCAAATATTCGAATTGAATTATTCCAAAATTTTATTTGTGACGGTTCTAGATCTTAAATAATAATCGTATTGAGAAGTTTTTCAAATCAAAAATCCAAAATTAGTATCAAAAATTATATATATATAAATAACTGATTTAATGAGTTTTTGGGACAGTTAGGTTTAGATAAAGGGGAGGGATAATTTTGATATAAGTGATAAAGACGATTACTAACTTTAGTATGTAAAATAGATTTTTATAATTTTGTAAAATTTATTTGGAAATCTTATCTATTTTGATTTTAAAAAATTGGTTTAATTAAGTTGAATTTCATAAAATTTAATTCTTAGAATTGAAATAAATATTTTTTTTATCTTTCAAACATAAAAAAATTAGAATTGTAAATTGAATTACATAATTTTATGAAATCCATTTGTTCCAAACATATAGAGTGTTAATTTGACCATTGGTGTATTGGCAGCTGTGAGTTTATGTTTATTAATCCAGATTTCCAAAGGACATAAGAATTGACCCAGAGTATAATTGTTTAGAGTTTGCAACAGATTATGCAGGGATGGATTTATGGTGAGAGCAGTGGGGGCACTTGCCCCCATTCACCCACCCAAAAATATTAGTATCCTACTACTATAAAAATTACAATATTTAAAATTTTAGATATTGCCCTAATAAAAAATAAAAAAAAGTTATTCATAAAAGAAATTTAAGTATTAGTTCCTGTAAATATTTTATATACTTACTTGTAGTAGAGACGAAATTTTGATTAACATTCATTTTTAAATTATCACCCAATGTGAAAATTACTTAATATATTCGTATCGTCATTTTATTCATCTAATTCTTATAAAGTAAGTTTTCTTGAATTTGGTGATCAAATTAAAAGTTATACTTTTATCATTTAAAAATTCTACTTGATTTAAGATTTTATAAAAAAATTTAGGAACAAAAGAGAATAAATTACACTATTTGTGTATTTGCTTTTGAAATTGTTTTATTTTTTACTTGTGACAAGTATTTTTTTAAGGAGGATCGTTTTTTTTTTCTTATTTCAAAATAGTGAAAACTTAGTTCTATTAATTATTTAAAAATTTACAATGGAATGCTTGTTTAGTTATAGATATCAGGAGAAAGATGCTCTGGAATTGTTTTTTTGTTACTTTTGAGTTGACAAGTATTTTTTTAAGGAGGATTACTTTTTCTTATTTGAAAATAGTGAAAACTTAGTCTACTAATTGTTTATAAGATTTATAATTGAATGCTTATTTTAGTTATATATATATTGGGATAAATATGTGAGATTTTTTTTGAAATGTGAGTTTTAATATACGAAATTCACGGGTAGATGTTAATTATATAGCAATATACTATAAAAAAATCGTTTCCTTAAATTAAATATATTTCATAATTTACCTTTTAAAAAGAATTTTTAGAATCATCCTTGAGATTATGAGGTGACAAAACCGTGACTCGTATATATGAAATGATGACTGCAACAGATTTGAGCTTTTGGTTTCTACTTTTAAGAGTAAATTACACTTTCATATTTAGGATCAGGAGGCTGGTGTAACCTGGGCCAAAAGCCCACCAGGCCTGTTAATACAGTTAAATTTCATTAAAGATCCAATTCAGAGTAATAAGTCGAGCCCAAATATGAAGGTCCATCTTCTTCAATACCTTTTCAAAATTCACATATTGCATATGGTTTAAAAAAAAAGAAAGAGAGTAGATTTTAAGGGAGATGAAGAGTTGATATTATGACATTTAAAATTCAAAGAAATATCCTTTCTCAACTCATCAAATCTCCCTCATCACTTTATAAATAGTGTTCCTCTACTTCAAACTAAGGTATGTTTTACCACCCACAAATTAAGTCAAAACTCTGCAGAAATGTCAACTTGAACGTCGGAATACTTACGAGGAATACCTCCCCATCCTCTGACTACGATATTTTTTGTAGTTTGTTCATGCTTACGTCATTGAGGTGGAGACGATATTGTTGCTAAATCGAGGCAATAACAATTGGCACCATCTATGGGGAAGCGAACAAAAGGTCATGTTCTCCATTTATTCATTTTCATCAACCACAAGGATGGGAGTACAAACAAGATCTCAAGTGGCTAGTCACCATGAAGAGGAATGTCAGGATGTTCAAAGTCCTTTGAATCCTCGGGAAGTAGGCACTTCAAGGACAATACCTTCCATAATCCCTCTTGAGGAATTTAAGGCCTTGAAGTGTGAGAACCAAGAGAATCGAAGGATGATCCAGGAGCTGATGTCGGCTCTCAAAGCTGTGGCCCCTCAACTGTCTCTTCGCCAATGTGTGAACGCATGCGCTATAAGTGAGAGGCAAAAGGCACCTACAGAGAATCACCCTTGCAAATCCATTCTTCGTCACATGGCAAATGGGGAGATGTAGCTCTTGAATGAACTACTTGGCACACTCCCAAGGAGGGAAGGAATAAATCATCCCCAACAAGAGAAAGAGTGGTACCGCGAAGTGGTCAAAAGCACACGTAATGAGGCACCTAAAGCTTCAACACAGAAGATAGAGTTGGATGATCATTCGGTGTTCATTGCCAAAGATGTAGGCAACATGAAAAAAATCGTGGAAAAGATCTTGGCATAAAAAAAAACTTGCATCCAATAAGGAGGAGAAGCGAGATGTAAAGATCCCCTTCATAAAGGAGATTATGGGGAAGCCACTCCTAACAAAGTTTAAGATGCATCAACTCTCTTCTTTCACCAAGAAAGAAGACCCTTATGAATACGTTCAAAATTATGAGGCTATTATGCTCTTGCATGGATGGGATTCGTGCACTACAACCAGGGGTGGCAGTGGCAGCCATGTTGCAAGGTACACGATCCGTACAGTTGCAAGAGTCTCTATCGTTTTATCAACCAAAAACTTTGGCTGGCCTATTTGTGATGGCAAACAAGTATGTCACCCAAGCAGAGATGATGAAAATAGTAAGCTCTAGAGATGAAAATGAACATAAGCGAAAAGAATGAAAGGCTCAGGAGGTGCCCATGAGGAAGGTCACTACCCTCAATGAGTCAATAACATCCATCCTAGCAGCTATTCAAGGCTTTGGACTCATACGTTTCCCCCAAAAAATAGATAAAAGGATGGGGAGAGATGTAGAGACATACTATAAACTACACGAGACCTACAATGATAAGATGAGGGTACGATGAAGTACGATGATAGGCATAGAGAAGTATAGCAGGATTCTATTGGCCAACAATGAGGGAAGAAGCAATACGAAAAAGTGTGATAGTTGTCAATGCCATACTTTAATGATGAATGCTTCCCTCCTGGATTATGAATGGAGATTGCCTTGTATCATATGTGCATAATAAGAAATAAAGTTGTCCTATATCTAGAAAATTATAAAGGTATAGAATCCACTGCCGCCTCAAGCAAGAGCTTGCAAAACGCAGATGATGAGTAGAAAATTTTCCAGCAAAATGAGGGACTCATCATAAAAGCATGCAAACTAAAAGGTCGTTAAGACAAGTGGCAAATAGAACTCCTTAAGGGGATTGTCATGAATGCACACGGTACTTCCCGAAGCAAGAGTTTGCAAAATGCAGATGATGAGTATAATAACTTCCAGCGAAATGGGGAACTCATCACAAAAGCATGCAAACTAAAAGACCGTTAAGACATGTGACAAGTAGAAATCCTTGAGGGGATTTGTCATGAATGCACGGGGTACTTCCCAAAACAATAGTTTGCAAAACGCAGATGATGAGTAGAAAACTTTCCAATGAAATGGGAGACTCATCACAAAAGCATACAAACTAAAAAGCAGTTAAGACATATGACAAGTATAAATCTTTGAGGGGACTTGTCATGAATGCACGTGGTACTTCCCAAAGCAAGAGTTTGCAAAATGCAGATGATGAGCAGAAAATCTTGCATCGAAAGTAAAGACTCATCATAAAATCATGCAAACTAAAAGCCCGTTAAGACATGCGACAAGTAGAAATTCTTAAGGGGACTTGTGATGAATGAACGCGATAGCCAACAATAAAGTATGGCAAGTAGAAATCCTCGTGGAAAATGGGGACTTGTCAATGCATACGTCAAGTAAAAATCCTTGTGAAAATCAGGGACTTGTCACGACATAATTGAAGCAAATGACAAGTAGAAATCCTTGTAAAAAAAATGTACTTATTTCAACGAATTGAAATATACGGCAAGACATGTGTTAACGTTCCAAGCCAAGCGTGTTGAATATGAATGACGTGTGTTAATGTTTCAAGCAAAATGTGTTGAGAAGAAAGCCATAAGAAGAGCAACAATGAATCACTTAGCTTGAGAAAATACTCAATTAAGTGATTGGGGAGCGATCACTACAACTAAGTCAAATGAACAAAACATCTGCAAAAGCGACATCACCCTTGGTAAGTCTTGCTCATTGCCACCATTATCCTTTTTAGGTTGAGGCTACTCACGTTCATCAAAGAATGTCCTTCTCTGCCAACATCATTCTAGAAGAGCCAGAATGGAGGCGAAAGAACATTATTTATGAAGAGTTCGACTTTAGGCACTCTTTTAATCTAGGCACTCTTTTAATTGTGTACATTCCCCAAATTCATTAAGTTGAAAGACGCATTGAAACAAACGTGGAACACCCTCCAAAAGAAAGAGAGGACGTGAAAATCCATCAACTTCATCCAACCTTTGAGATGAATTTGAAATCGGACCAAATTATTTTCTTTAAGAAAAATAGACGCAAGAGTTGGGAAGAGAAAATCGCAGCTTTAGTCGAATGGTGAATTCATGTATGGTGAAAAACCCCTTGAGGACGAAAAAGGGGCATTAAAGATCGTAATGCAAGTCCGTCGTCTTAAAACAAATGATAGAATAAGGATGGTTTTGGTTGGTGGCATCTTTTTAGCCTAAGACGAAGGCTTGGTAGTTTGCTTCTTATGCACCATTGAAATTCGTTAAAATACAGTTGGTTTTAGAAGTTAAATTTGGAGAAATCGAGGGACTTCTTATAGATGATCCACTTTAAGATTGAGCATTCAAGAATTTTTGAAGACACGTCCATACAAATAATGAACTGCCAAGGCGTGTGAAAATACCTCAAACTCTGTCGGTGAAGATCCACTTTGCAAAGTAAGAGATCAACAATGAAGATCCATGAGTAAAGAACGTCCCAAAGAAGAGCAACCTAAAAAAGGCCAAAATAAAATTAAAGAAGACTCCTAGAAAGCATTACGGCAAGTCAATCATCAAAACTGTAAAATAGGAGGGACGATAAGTCGAAAGCGACAGGTCACGAGCCACAACTCCAAAATTAGGCGAAGATCCATCGCCGTCTTCAATCATCGCTCATTTCGTCGTCACTTGGCTCTTTGTCAGTGAACATCATGTCTAAATTGTTGGTGCAGGGCCCATGCCGTCCACCAACACCATCGTCGCTCCACTTGGGTCGTTTGCCAACACCGTTGTCTTCAAGTGCGAAAACATGTCAAGATTGTTAATGTAGGACCCATGTTGTCGCTCACACAATCATTGCTCTCATCACTCCACTGGGACCGTCGTTCACATGGTCGTTGCTTGGCTCGAAGTTGCTCACATAATTGTCACTCTCATCGCTCCATTTGGCTCGTCTTCTAGAGCAAGCAACATGTCAAGATTGTTGATGCAGGACCCATGTTGTCGCTCCCATTGCTAACATAATCTCGTCGCCTTCACTCAGCCTGTCTTCAAAAAGACGAACAACATGTCAAAATTGCTAATGCAGGGATCGTCCTCTACTGTCATCAAGGAGCGAACAACATGTCAAAATTATTCGTGTAGGGCCTATGTCGTTCACCTTTGCGGTTGTAAAGAAGTCACCACTGTCATGAAAGAGCTAAGTTCGCCTCCACCGTCTCCACCGTCATCAATGAGATCAAGAGACCTCTATTGTCATCAAAGAGTGAACAATATGCCAAAATTATTGATGCAGGGCCTATGTTGTTCACCCCTGTAATTGTCGCTCCACCAGAGTCATCGTCTTAAAAGATTGAATAACATGTCAAAATTGTTGATGCAAGGCCTATGTCATTCAATCCCTTTGACTGCAAATGGCACCCTTTAATCACCATCCACCAAACCTGCAAATTTTTCAAGACAACACAAGGCACACACACCCAAAAAAAAAACATACTGATAAAAAAATATAAACAAGTTAGTATTTGATATTATTTGAACAATAATAATGATGGAGTGAATTCGCGACCAAAAGGTGGTGAGGTAAAAAGGTATCTTAGTAGAAGGGTCAAACTCCAACTAGACAAATTTGAGCTGAAGTGAATTACAAGCTCCTCTTTTGGACTTGAAGAAATGGGTCTCAACTTGATTGAACATGTTTGGGTAGAGACATGGGCTGTTGAACCGTCTGGGCCGCCTATCTTCCAAGTCTGAGATGATCCTCACTTCATATGGGTGGGCTAGAGACACAACCAATCTGAACAGTGAAGCATTAGTGGTTCGCATAATCTTCTGGGCCAGTTGAAGCATCACTGGGACCAATCAGCTAGGCTCGGTCTGGGCATCGCAGAGGCTGGGCATCATTGGATTGGAATCCAGACGAGCAGGCTCGTATGAGGTTGCAAGAGAATCTGGGCCAAGGGGCAGGCCTGGAGAGCTTACTGAAAAGTAGGCCTAAAGAAGCTGGGCAGCAAGCATGAAGAGACTGAAAGGGCCGCGGACTAGAGGAGCTTAGCTGGGGCAATGGGCCTGAAGTGAGCCTCGAGGAGCTGATCTGGGCCCCAGCATGGAGGCTCAATCACCGTAAAAACTAAGAAAAATAAATCCACCGGGGCGTTTCGAACAAAGATCCTTCAAGGGTAGAGTTATGCGCGTCAGCCAACTGGTCTACCACTCAGCGGTGACAAAAGGCTGCAACAAAGTTTCTTTGTTCCATGAACACAGATCTTCTTCTTCGTTGCCAGGAACAAGGCTCGTGCCATTCAACATCACCACTGCAGCTAGAGGTGTAAAATTCAAACCGGAATCAACAAATCGAATCGAAATCGGCCGATCAAAATCGGAAGATTGCTGTTCAAGTTCCAGCTAGACCGTTATGAAAACCGGCAGTTTGAACCGCCGGTTTTAGCCGTTGGAACCGACAGTTCTAACGATTATTTTCTATTTTTATTTTTTTTATGTTTTTTCAACTCTATAAATACCCCACCTCATTTTTACCCAATTTACACTTTTTTTCTCTCAATCTCTTCTACACTCTCACTCTCTCAAAAATTTATTTTGTTCTAAATTTTTTGTATTAATTTTTTATATATTTTATTATTGCAATTACTTTTTCTATATTTCTTAAAGTTATTTTTGTAATTACATTTTTCAAATTTTTACTACTTTTTCACTATAGTTTAATTTACTTATTTTGTTAATTAGTTATATTTAATTAATATTTACATATTTATTTTAGAGTAATAAAATTTTTTGGTGGAAATAAAAATTTTAAAAATATTGAAGTTAAAAATATTGGAACTCAAAAGAGTCAAATCCAACCAATTCCCATCCAAGGAGATGAGTGGGGAGATGGAGGAAGAGTTTCTAGTTCCGATATTTTTAAAATTCATTTTAAGAAAATTCCTAGGGGTAATAAAAAAATTTAAAATTTTTTATATTTATTGCCTGCACGAGTACTCGTTCAAATATGGAGAGGGCTATGGAACATTTTACAAACATATAATAACCAAGTATTTGAAAAAAGTGAGAATGACGAGAGGACAAACGCAATCACCGGGTTTGTTTCTTCTTCCTCTCAACCTAGTTTATTTTGTTATATGCATGATGAATCTAGTATGAGTTTTACTCAAATAGTTGTTGTTGATCATTTATTATTTATTTTGCTGAAAAATTGAGATTTAATAAATGAGTTAAAGAACATTGTCAATCGGCTTATAACCAATTGTTTAAATTATATAAAAAATAAAAAAAGAATTAGTAAATTATTTCCAATAAAATGGTATACATGTTTCTATTTGTTCCGATGTTTGGAATGATCATACTTTTGTTGGGTTTCTTATGAGTCTTTTAAGGTTATTAGTCCAACAAAAACAAAAGGAAACCACCCAAGAACATGCATGTACAAAACAGAAAGTTTGGTGTCAAGAAGTATACCTAACGTTGTGAGAAAAACCGAAACTTGTACCACGAAAGGAGCCGAACCAAAAGAACAAGCTTTTGATCCCTTTAAACCTTGTTAATGC
>CAODLS012005182.1:0-10305 GCA_948243855.1 Flueggea neowawraea
TGTGCTTCGGAGTCTTCTTTGTCTTTGTGGAGGAGTACCATTAGATTCACCTCAATTTCACGGAGCAAAGCCATCAACTGTTCTGCCCGATCGTTTGAATCTCAGGGAATCTAGGGTTGTTGGCAATGGTTCACCACGTCATCAGCAAGGATTTCCTGGTTTATTGAAGTTCCTTGTGTCAGAAATGTTAAATTGCGCCGATAAAGATGTCAAAATGCTGCAAGTTAATCAATACAGCAGTTTGGTTTTACAGGCATGTTTGAATTGACCCTCATATTGTCTTTCATGCATCTATTTTTTTTTTCTCATAAGTCATTTTATTTGCTCCCACCCCTCAACCTCTCGGGTTCGGAGTTGAGTCCAGTACCAATGGGCCACAAGCCCATTGGTTGTATCTATGTTTCTTAAAACCTTATTTTTTTGGATGGCAAGGTTGCGTGATGCTGGAGTAATCTCCAGATGTATTTATCAATGTGTTAATGCACATAATTCGGGTAATATGACAAGATTATGCAAGCTGAAGGCTTGTTGACATAAGGGCTTTGTTTTATTTTATGGTCAATTTGATCATTGTTTTGACTGTGTGCGTATGTCTGAATAAAAAGGCAAGAAATTGTGACTTGTGAGCAGTTTGTTCCTGCCTTGGACATTTAATCATCTTAGCTGGTTAACATGAATCTTTTCAATTTCTTGTTGTTGGCTATGTAATTACTTTACATTTTAAAATTAAGAATCATGCTTGATTTCTCACGTACTCTTGTGGCAGACGGCTTTGAAGTTACTAGCTGGGGATGATCAGCAGTTATTGCAAATAATTCTAATCCTGATTGGTTGCAAAAGAGAAAATGCAATGGAAGGAAGGTTCGTAGAAATGACAGCAGTGCATGGCATCATTGATATGATGAAAGAAACTGCATATAGCCGTTTAATGGAGGTGGGCAAGATAACACGGTGAATAATGGATGCTTTGCATTTGATGCATCATAACCCAAATTGAATTTTTTATTGCCAAATTTGTTTTGTTCTTGTCATATGGGCTTTAAGGTGCATGGACTTTGATGCCAACTTAATAAATATAAAGATGTGTCGAGGGTGCAGTATTTTATTATTTTTCCTTCATTCAGCTTTGTGTGTGTCAAGGGTGTAGTACTGAAAAAATGAGCCACAGTGACATCAGTTCTATTACTTAGTTCATTATTTTGTCCCTTGTGCCATGGGGAGTTGGGGTGGCATTCTTGTTTCCTTGTTCACAATTCATTTTCATTTGGTCTATTGGGAGTAGAAGTTCATCGCCTTTTTGGTATGTAACAGCAATGATCCTTTAGAATTGCGTATTACCAACATAATTATTTTATAGTAGCCTTCATTGCTGCTACCCTGGTGCTGAGCTGAATTATATGTATTAGTTTTCCATTTTGTTTTTCATTGTTCAAGTTTTGAGGAACTTGATTTTTGAAGGAAATTTGCTCTCAAATTTTTATTATATGCATCCTTTTTGTATCTTTTTATTTGTGTCTAGATGGTAGGTGTTCTTAAATATTGATTGTTGATTCTAAACAACTTCTTTTGTTGCGAAATCTGCAGATCATCCTGGAAGTGACCTCTCAAAGCTTATATGATGAAATGTTCTCAAAAATTTTCATAAATTCTCTGTTTGAGCTTTCTTCCCATCATTGTGGCAACTTTGTCATTCAAGCATTAGTTTCTCGTGCAAGAAATCAAGAACAAGTATGTGTTGGAACCCTACATAGCTAAATAAACCTCCAGTTGACTTTTGTTTTTCAGAATGATTTGGTTTAGCGTGGAAGTTCTTTGTTGGTTTTAATTATTTAACATCTATAACTTTGTCGTGGTGCCTTGACTTTGTGTGGGAATTTTCCTCAATTTGACTGCTAGATGGAGGTTATTTGGGAAGAACTTGGCTCAAAGTTTACAGAGCTTTTGGAAATGGGGAGGTCAGGAGTTGTTGCATCAATTATTGCGGCAAGTCAAAGGCTTCACAGCCATGAACAAAAGGTTGTTCCCCCATGATACATCCTATTTATTGTTTGTTGTCTCTGATATTCATTGTAGCACATTAGACTCTGAAAAGTAGAATATTGGATGAAATTGAAGAATCTTCTTTTATGGCATCATGGAAGTATTCAATTTCTTGTTTCAAGGTTCTAACCATGGTTACTTTTCTTATATCAGTGTTGTCAGGCCCTGGCTGCTGCTGTATGTTTGCCAAACGAGTCTCCAAGGTGCATTGTTCCTCGGATACTGTTCCTTAACAATTACTTTTTTTGTGAGGATGTGTCTAATTGGAACTGGCCAAACGGTGTTAAGATGCATGTCATGGGCTCTCTGATTCTGCAATCAATTTTTAAATTTCAGAGTGTATGTCCCATTTTGTTGTACTTATGGTTGTTTTGCCTCATTTTATTCATGTTCAATTCATCAGTTTTGTCATCATGTCGCAAATTGCCATTGCAAGCGGTAAAGTGGCTTTTTTTTCTTCATATTGCCTCTATACTTGGGTTTTTGTAAGTTCTAACGAAATCTCCCCACATTTCAATCTACTCGTACTCCAGCTTCTTCTGCATGAATGCGTGCTGATTTCTACATCTACATTGTAGATCTCTGCATAAGTACCAACAATATTTTTTCTTTTGTGTTTTTATCCAGCAGGAATTTATACAGCCTTATATAATGAGTCTAACATCCCTGGAAGTTGACCATGTATTTGAAGCTGCAAAAGATGCATCAGGATCACGTGTTATTGAAGCATTTCTTTGTTCTATTGCTTCTGTGAAGCAGAAACAGAGGTTAATTGTGAAGTATGTCATGCCATACCACTTTAGCTATGTTCTTTTGCAAGTTATAAGCTTTTCTTTTTTTTTTTTCCGTTTGGTTGGATACATGGATGGTTTTTTTTAAGCAGTTGGGTACATAGATTATTTTTTTGTTCTTCTCATTTTTTCATAGAACTTCTATTTTTCGATGATTTGTTTATATATATGGCTAATTATGTTGCTACATTAAAATTATCAAGGCTACGGGGATATTTTGGGGAGCTTGCATTACATTCATCTGGTTCATTCACCGTTGAAAAGTGCTTCACTGCCAGTAATCTCTCGCTGAGAGAAGCTATAGCAACAGATCTATTAGCTGTGCAAACTGAGCTATCCAAGAAAAAGCAAGGTCCTTATCTCCTGAGGAAATTAGATATTGACAGGTAAGCTCCATGGAGTACAAATGTCTAGGGTAGAAGATTTGTATGGATGCTCTTTTCTGATAAAGTTTATTTTCAGTTCGTCTTTGTTCATGATAGTATTGCACTGGCATGTTGGCTTTTAGTTAAATGAGGGAAATGATTTAACTTCCTTTCTATGCTTTTAGATCACAATAGGAAAAAGAGTATAACTTTTGTTTAGAGTTGGATTTTGTCAATCGGTTGATATGTTTGATCTCTTTTTTTTGATAAGTTGATATGTTTGATCTTTGCTTACTGTTTTCACTTTTCTGCAACAGATTTGCAAGCCAACCTGATCAATGGAGATCTAAACAGGCATCAAAACAATCAACTTACAAAGAATTTTATGCTGAGTTTGGCAACAAGACTGGATCATCAAAAAGTGACTTATTCATTGTAGATACTCCTAAAAGCAAATCAGGTCCAAACGATTTAAGGAAAATGAGGGAGGAAATTGATCACCATCTGACTTCCAAAAAATATTCTGGACATGCTACAGCTAATGATATTGTGAAAGTGAAAAGCACAAAGGCCACCCCTGCATCTGGAAAAGCAGCAGATAGTGATGATCAGATACCATTCCAATCTGTCGATAGAAAGGGGAGGAAACGCCATGAAAAGGATATAAGATCAAACTCTTCCAAGAAGTTAAAGGTGTGAGAACATGAATTATCTACCTTTTTTTCTCACAAAATTTTGTACAAGTGTCGATTTAGAGCATGTGGCATGTGCTGTAGGAACGCAGTTCATGTCTATTTGGCTGAGTAGATACTTTCCAGTGTTATATGTTTGTTACTTGTAATCAAAAGGTCTTTTCATGCAACGCGTTCGTATTGATTGCTTGCACATTAGCATATAGTAGTAATTTTATCCTTAAAAACACACACACACACAGAGCTGTTGCATGTGGTAAGTCGGTGTGAATCCGGTCGCAAAAAACTGAGTCCAGTTGAAGAGCCGGTGGTTACACTGGTGCAAGTAAATAATGATCTCATAAACATCAGTGGACAACAAATAACAAAAGAGAAGGTTAAAGATGGAGGAAACAAAAGGAAGCTGAATGTCCGGAAAATTTTGAATCTAACTTGAATGATTGGATTCGCCAACTAGAGGAGGTTTGAACCTGGGAGAGAAATATCATTTCATATGCAAAGTCAAGTTGTGGCTGCCGAAGAATATAAAAAGAAAGAAAGAAAAAAAGAAAGCAATGGTGAAACTGTTGGTACAAAACAAAAGGAAAGTTAATTGTTCTGAGTGGGATTGGAAGTGCTGGGTGGTATTCTTCTGAAGCTGGAGTCAAGCTGGTGCTGGTGCTTGAATGGAAAGTTGGCGACTGCGTGTAATTTTTGGAGTTGGTGGGAAGTGGAAGCCGAGAAAGAAGAAAGTGGGAGTGTGAAAGGAGGAGGCTGAGACAAGTGGTGAGGAGGAGGAGCAAGGAAAGGAAAGGAATCATTGCAGAGTGGGACAGAGTGCTTCTACGGGTGCTGCTGCTTAGAGTTAATATGGTGAGCTGAGAATGAGAGTGGCATCCAAATCTGAAAATGTTTGTTTGTTGTGATCTATACCCCAACTCCACAACTAATTGAATAGAAATGGGTAAAAATCAAACATAGCTTAGCCTGGATGGGATGCGATTTGATTGGGAGTGGGAGGGTTCATGTGTTATATCGCCTTTGACTGTTGCATGCATCGCAATGCTATGTTTATAATAATGTCATAATGTCTCATGCGATCCGTCACGTGATATTTGTACTAGTGTTGTGGGTCTGGAGCACTTAAAAAAGGATTAATAGAGTACTAATCTAACATCGGTGATCCTTAAGGGGCATCTTTAATGCTTATTCTCATTTTACGAGTCTGTCATATCAGTAATTAACTAATTTTTCACTCAATAAACTATATCTTCCTAATAGTTAACTCCTCACTATATTTTAATATGAAATTTACAATCATTTTAGTCATAATTTCATTTATTTATAACATCTAAATTATAATAAAAATATTTATTTGATATAAATATTTTGTGAGTTAATGTTTGAGTTAAAAATATTATTTTAGCAATTATAGTATATAATATTTATTTTAATAATTATTTAATGGAATAATAATTTTAATAAAACAAAATTTAATGGTTGATTGA
Source organism: Flueggea neowawraea (assembly GCA_948243855.1). Lineage (NCBI taxonomy): Eukaryota > Viridiplantae > Streptophyta > Magnoliopsida > Malpighiales > Phyllanthaceae > Flueggea > Flueggea neowawraea. The sequence continues at coordinate 5,376 of CAODLS012005182.1, forward strand.
GTAAATATTTAAAATATAATTTAACTTGAAAATTAAGAATTAAGCACTGAAAATACAATTTCATTAATAAAAATTTATAATAATGTCGAAATATTAATAACAAAATACTAAAAATATTACATTATAATTAGTTCTAAAAAGAATATAAAATGGCTACTCCATACCCTATTTCACTTTTATTGCATCACAAAACTTACAGTGTTGCTCAAGTTATTATGCAGCCATGCCAGACGTATCCCTTGTAAATATTTTATAATCAATTTTTTTCTCCTTAGCAACACTCATTTTTTGTGCAGCAATAACTTTTTTCTTTTGAGTTTCTAGAAAATTATACTACATTTCATGCCAATTTTCCTCTCTTTTTCACAATTTCCTTTGCTTTCCCTTTTCTTTTTAACTTGGCTTTTGTTGCCTTTTGTCCAATAGGACGCACTTCATCATCGTTGGTTTCTGTATTTGATGAACTTGTATAGGAACCACTTCCTCTCTCTTTTTCGCAATTTCCTTTGCTTTCTCTTTTCTTTTTAACTTGGCTTTTGTTGCCTTTTGTCCAATAGGGCGCACTTCATCATCGTTGATTTCTGCATTTGATGAACTTGTGTAGGTACCATTCTCGTTGTTTTTTGCTCTTTTCGATGATGTAGATACAAGAGTATTTGCTTTCCATTTTGGGTCGCTTTTTAAAAATACCTACACATGCTTGTAATTGAAACATCTTTTACTCTCTTGATAATATAACTCTTAAGTATGTTCCTTCAATTGATCATGACTCCAACCACTATGATGCTCACCTAATAATTTGTTGTAGAATTAGTTGAAACCATTACTCACAGCCAGCATCCAATACCAATGGTTCTTGCAATGGCTTGCTTTTCTCTCCACACTCGATCGTCGATGCTCATTGTAAGACTCGGCGATTCGTTTTCAAAATTGTTTCTCGCTTTGCCCATTGCCAACAATTGGATCACTTGAAATTGTAAGTCAAGCTTTGCAAGCCTTTTGTCATCTTTCATACAACACGATTGACGTTTATCTCCAACATCTTTGTTCGGCTCTTGCGTTAAATTAATATTCTCAATCCCTTGTTATATGGAAAAGGATGGGGTTTGAGAGGATGAAATGGAACCCGTTTCCATCGATTTGGAATTATCGGCTCGAGAAATGACATCTAAATTATAAGAATTTATTTGTATATTTGGGAAAAAATATGGATATGGATAATTTTGCATAAAAGGTGGAAAATAAGGATATGGTTGATTTTGATAATTTTGGGTAAATTGAAAATTTGGTTGATTTTGATAATTTTGGGTAAATTGAAAGTTTGGTGGATTTTGAGAATTTTGGACAAATTAAAAATTTGGTGGATTTTGAGAATTTTGGGTAAATTGAAAATTTGGTGGAATGAATGAATAAGATCAGTTTTGAGAATCATAAAAATTGGGGTTTTGAGAGGATTATTGGTTAAAATTTGGATCCATATTTTGTCAAAGGCTAAAATAAGAAGGTGAGAAATTGAAAAAATAAATTTGAGCAAAATGAGAAACAATTGAGAAAAGTGAAACAAACAATAGAGAGAATCAAAGTTGTGAGAAAATAATTGTGAGAGTAGAGTGAGTGAGAAGATATAAAAAGACCATATTTATAGATAGACAAAAAATGAAAAAAAAAAGGGAGAAACAACCGTTGCAAAAACAAAATTATTGTGCAAACAATCATTTGACCGTTTGCACACCTCAAGCAGTGTGCACAACGATTGCTTAGCAACCTTCCCCATTAGGGAAAGGTTGCTGAGTCAGCGCCTAGTAATGTCACTGAGCACTAAGGCTACCCTTATTAATTGTACTTACCGTTTTTCGTTGGTCTAAGTAGATGAAGTTTTGAATCCTTTAATTAGTTACTTGAATTCAAATTCTTATGGTATTGTAATATGGAATATAACGTATTGAAAGGGTTGTCTTCGTTTGTGAGGCTCTGTAGTATCTAAAAAACAAGTTATATCTCACATTTTGCCCTTTTTACAAAAAAAAATTATTAATTGTACTCAAAATTCATAGAGTTGTTTCAAAAACAAAATTCATAAAATCAGATTTATGTGAAAGTACTGGAATAAATGAAACATTAATCATAAAAATAGCAATAAAATATTAATTTAGAGTTTTTTTGGTGTGTGAAAAGAAATGACAAGTTAAAAAAAGGGTTAAATGTTTACACGAGCACTAAACTACCCAGAAATGTTCAGTAAAACCATTAAAGTAATTTTTTATTCAAGAAGGTCATTGAACTGATTTTTTTGGTTCAACAAAGTCACTCAGACTGCATGACTCAGCTTTCACCACCACTTATGCATACAATCGTGTCACGTCAGAAATTAAAAAAACACTAATGACATGTGACAAGACAGAAATTAAAAAAAAATAATTGTCTCAGTCTACTAATAAAGTTTTAAATTTCTGTTTATTAATGAATTAATTGTCTCAGTCCATTAATACAATTCTGTCATGTTCAATTTTTTTAAAATTTTTATCTTATTATGTGTCATTAGTGGACAAGTATTTACAAACATGGATTAACGTGACACGATTGCATGCACATGTAACAATTAAAGCTGAATCATACAGTTTAAATAATTTTATTAAATTAAAATAATCAGTTCAGTAATACTTTTAAATAAAAAATTATTTTATTAATTTTACTAAATATTTATTGATAATATAATGACGGTGTATGTAATTAACCCAATAAAAAAGGTCTCAAATGATGTTTCATTTTTCTGACCATGCTCACATGATGTGTTATGTTTTGAGGAGCAGACGATCCATGAGTGATCGATTGGATGAAAAGCAAGAGTCTCACCTAAACCAAAAACCCAGCCTATTTCTTAGCCCTCCAATCACACCTCTCTCCAAATCACCACCGTCAAGTCTCTTCCACGTCCCCACCAACCCCAATCTCCACCGTCAACCTCCCCGGGCCCCACTTCCTCCTACGCTACCGCATCTCACTCCAATCTTTTTACCAGATCCACCAACCCCCGATCGAATCCCGACCGTCCATCTCACTCTCCACCCCTATAAAACCCCTCTCATTTGCCCTCTTAGCCCTCGCAACTCTCTCATTCTCTCACTACAATACTTCGCCGTACCGCTAAACCAGAGAAATACCAGAAATGGCTCTCCTTGTCGAGAAAACTTCTAGCGGACGCGAGTACAAAGTGAAGGATATGTCACAAGCTGACTTCGGCCGGCTCGAGATCGAGCTCGCCGAAGTTGAAATGCCCGGTTTGATGGCTTGCCGAACTGAGTTCGGCCCTTCCCAGCCATTTAAAGGTGCCAAGATCACCGGATCCCTCCACATGACCATCCAAACTGCCGTTCTTATCGAAACCCTAACTGCTCTTGGTGCGGAGGTCCGTTGGTGCTCTTGCAACATTTTTAGCACTCAGGACCACGCCGCCGCCGCTATTGCTCGTGACTCCGCCTCTGTTTTCGCCTGGAAAGGTGAGACCCTCCAGGAGTACTGGTGGTGCACGGAGAGAGCTCTCGATTGGGGCCCTGGTGGTGGCCCTGACCTTATTGTCGACGACGGTGGGGATGCTACACTGTTGATTCACGAGGGTGTGAAGGCCGAGGAGGATTATGAGAAGACCGGGAAGTTGCCGGATCCAAGTAGCACGGATAATGCGGAGTTTCAGATTGTGTTGACGATTATCAGAGATGGGTTGAAGACTGACCCTAAGAGGTATCACAAGATGAAGGAGAGATTGGTTGGAGTTTCAGAGGAAACTACCACTGGTGTTAAGAGGCTCTACCAGATGCAGGCTAATGGATCCTTGTTGTTCCCTGCCATCAACGTCAATGACTCTGTTACTAAGAGCAAGGTATGTGGTCTTTTGTGTATTAAATCGGATCTAATTGGTTTTTAGTGTTTTTGGTTTTAGATCTGTTGTGTTATTGTTCGGATCTGGTCTGCAATTTGTTTTCGTTGTTGAATTAGATCTGATTCGTGGGCGAGGTTGTGTTTTTGTTTATGAATGCTGTTGTGGTGATTAACAAAAGTGATTTCGGTTTTTGTGAATTATTTGAGTAAGATATTTTTGAAGTAAGTAGCTTTTAAAGCAAAGTACGTTTCTTTAATATGGGTCGTCCTTATTCTGCATTTAAAGCGTGATATTTTGACATGGATGTTTTTAGTCGTAGCAAGATTCTTTTAAAGGGTTGTTTAATCAACTTTTTAATCATGTGTTCTTTATTCTTGTGTTTAAAGCAGTACTCTCAGATACGGGTCTCTGTAGTTGAGTTTCAAGCAAGCATGTTAGACATGGGTTTATTTTTCATATTTTGACTTGGATTGCTGTTTGTGAGTTTATTGGATTTGAAGCATAGTTCTCTTAAAGCCAGTTAATTGCACCCATTAAGCAGATTAGTGCTATTAAATTAACATTGTTTTTGTGCTGATTACTGGTTAAATTTTTTCTTAAATGCTGAACTAACTTTTTGTTGTTAATGTGTATGGGCGTTGTGCAGTTTGACAACTTGTACGGTTGCCGCCACTCTCTCCCTGATGGTTTGATGAGGGCTACTGATGTCATGATTGCTGGCAAGGTTGGCGTTGTCTGTGGTTACGGTGATGTCGGCAAGGGTTGTGCTACTGCTTTGAAGCAAGCTGGAGCTCGTGTCATTGTTACTGAGATCGATCCCATCTGTGCTCTTCAGGCCCTTATGGAAGGTTTCCAAGTAGCGACCCTCGAGGATTTCGTCTCTCAGGCTGACATCTTTGTTACCACCACCGGCAACAAGGATATCATCATGGTTAACCACATGAGACAAATGAAGAACAATGCCATTGTTTGCAACATTGGCCACTTTGACAATGAGATTGATATGCATGGACTTGAGACCTACCCTGGTGTGAAGCGCATCACCATCAAGCC
>CAODLS012005300.1:0-13754 GCA_948243855.1 Flueggea neowawraea
TAAAGGGAGTGTGAGCTGCAGTTGTTAAATGATGAGTAGTACAATTGTCTTCAAGTAAAAACACACATATTTTCCTAACATTGGAATGCCTCTGCTTATCCTATTGACTAACTTGGTGCGGTGTGAAATGTGGTTGGAGTAGAAGGCACATTTTGAAATTGATGTGATTAGTTCTTAATAAACTCCCATTGATGAAAGAAATAACTCCGATCTTTAGCCTTGAAGCTGCCGAATAGTATGAAGTTGAGATAGTTAGGTCGGTGAGAGATGTGACCTCCGACATTACAATTTACCACAACCGGCGTCCACACGGACAGATTATGGGTCTTTACCAGCTATGAGAATGTAAGCTAAAGTTCTACCTTCTTTTTGCATGCAAAAACTGTTTCTTGTTTTGTGTTTGGTGGGGAAGAAAAAAAAGGAAAGGAAAATCTCTACAAACGGCAAACTGTTAATTGATTCATAAAATAGCTAACGCTTACATTCATCGTTATAATTTCATAAAATGAAATAACTAAAAAGAAAGTCAGATTAAGAGCTTGCTAGCTTATGTTCGGCTTATTCATTATGTCTCACACTCTCATAATGAAAGGGCACGCAAGCATTTGGTCCCTACTTGATGAGAACGCACAGTTAGTCCATATCAGTAGCTAACAGCAGTCCGCACCACATGATGTCCTTTCACATAAGTTGATAAAAACGTTAACGTCAGTTTTGTCCGCATCTTTGAATATATTTCAATTAACTGAGAGCGAAAGTTCCTGTCTGCTTCTAAAGATTAATAAAATAACTAGAAAAGAGAATAATAAAATAGTCAAAAACACGAGTTACTCGAAATGCCGTCACAACCACAAGTTGCTTGTCATCCAAGAAATTGATAGCCAAGAAAATCCAGAACTTATGCATCTCTTAGCCAACCATGGATGAGTATCCAGCAATAGACGTTGAAAGTGCGATAGGAATTCTAAATTTTCTTGTCCTTCACTAAAATATCTTCTTATGTATAAATAATCATCAAGAAAATTAATTTGCACAAACAACAAAAAGATTAGCTTACATGGAACTCACATTACTGTATTTTGTTTCAACAATTGCCTTCGTCCTCCTCTTGAAGCTCTTTCTTGTGGACAGAAAAAGGAGCAAGAATAGCCCACCAGGGCCACCTTCACTTCCAATAATCGGCCATCTGCATCTCCTAAAAGAACCCATCCACAGAACTTTGCAACATCTGTCGAACCAATACGGTCCAATTGTATCACTCTCCTTTGGTAGCCGTAATGTTATACTCATATCGTACCCAGCTCTTGTTGAAGAATGCTTCAACAAGAACAATATCGTGTTCGCGAATAGGCCTCAATTATCAAGCGGCAAGCACTTGAATTATGACCATACAACTCTTGGTTCTCTTCCTTATAGAGAACATTGGCACAACCTTCGTCGCATTGCTTCCATTGAAATTTTCTCGACAAGTGGGCTCAATGCATTTTTAGGTGTTCGAAAGGACGAGATAAGAATCTTGCTTCGCAATTTATATACGATTTTGGACAAGAATTTTCCTAAAGTGGAAATGAATTCGAGGCTTTCAGAGCTTTCCTTTAACATTACAATGAGGATGGTTGCCGGAAAGTGATATTTCGGGGTGGAAGCCGAAGATGCAGAGGAGGCTAAGCGGTTTCGTGATATTATAGAGGAGATGTTTGAGGTGAGTGGAGCTGCGAATCCAGGAGACTTCGTGCCTTTCCTGAAATGGATCAATTTGGATGGAATGGAGAAAAGATTGTGTAAAATAGAAAAAGAGTCCGACGAATTCTGCCAAGCCTTAGTAGACGAGCATCGACACAAGCGGAGACATTTAGTAGGAGCTGGCGAGACTAAGAACATGACTGATGCTATGTTGTCTTTACAAGAATCTGAGCCAGAGCGCTACTCTGATGATATCATCAAAGGCATGATAATGGTATGACTTTGTTTTCTTACTATACTAAGAGTGTGTTTCTTTCCTGAAACCAAATCAAGAATTCTAGTATCGTTACTTTTAAATTAACAATTTTGTTGTCACTTTTTCTTTTTTTTACAGACAATGCTAGCTGCAGGGACCGATACATCATCTGTAACGATAGAATGGGCTATGTCACTATTGCTAAACCATCCTGCTGTGTTAAGGAAGGCTAGAGCTGAAATAGGCACCGTCATCGGCAACGAAAGATTAGTGGATGAATCTAATTATTCCAAGCTGCCATATCTTCAAAGCATTGTGAACGAGACATTTTGGCTATATCCAGCAGCACCGCTTCTCCTGCCACATCAAAATTCCGCTGACTGTAACATTGGAGGCTACCACGTACCAAAAGGCACAATGTTGTTGGTAAATGCTTGGGCCATTCACAAGAGACTCTAAAGTATGGGACGACCCAACAAGTTTCAGACCTCAAAGATTTGAAGGTGTGGAAGTTGAGGCATATAAGTTGATGCCGTTTGGGGTGGGGAGGAGAGCATGTCCTGGATCTGGGTTAGCTAATATAGTCGTGGGCTTAGCATTGGCTTCGTTAATCCAATGCTTTAAGTGGGAAAGATTGGGTGAGCAGGAAGTTGACATGACTGAAGGCACTGGACTTACTATGCCTAAACTTAAGCCTTTAGAAGCCTTGTGCCGAGCACGCCAGTCCAAGATTAACGTCCTTAATACTCTATAAATCTTGTTTTTAAGTGAGGAAATTACGGTCTATATGTCGTTTTCACATTTTTGTATTCTCCGCACGATTCTAAATCCAATGTCACACATTTACGCGCCTGCTTCATATTAAATACGCTTTGGCTTATGTTTAATATGCTTCCATGAAGTCATATGTCCCAGCTGTATTGTATTCCTTTAAGCCATTTCACCCTTATTTTGTATTTTAAATTCAAAATCCCTAGGTTTTCACCCTTTGCTCTATCTGTGTTCCACTATCGTCTTTCTCGTTTGAAATGAAATTCATGTTTCTATTCATAAGAACCACACAAGAGTGAAAAAAACGTACATATTGCTCATGTTTGCTGCGCCATTTGATATCTTATAAGGTTTTGCTTTTAATTTGTTGAATCTTCTGCTCTAATTGCTTTTATTCCGATGAATCTTCTGCTAGGTTTTTGAGTGAAAACCCTAGGTTTCGTTTTCTTTTGAATTTTGTGATTTCTCGCAGTTACAGTTCTAAACCTAAGTTCTATTCCGATGTCTTCGAGAAATTCTCCTGGTAGTGGATTGTGAATAGATGTTTTTTATTCATCTGAAGCTTCTTGCTCTCTTCGTTCTTCGAAGAGGAAGTGGTCTCAGGGTGGTAGCAGTGTTGGTCCCGTAAGTTCTCCTTCCATTGTACAAGTCTCTGATTTCTTTCTTATTCTTGCTCATTTAGACTAATTATTATTGTAGTTAAATTCGTCGTTGATTTCAATTTTAAACAAACTGCAGCATTTTCATATTATTTTCCTTATTTTTCCAAATTTATGTTTTGTTTTTACATGTTTCAGACTAGGCACATGACGGTTCTCAAGCAAAAGAAATTTTGTTTTGCTTCGGGAATATATGTTTCTATTCTGTTATTATTAAATGAGTTATTTGTTGGTGATTTTTTCTCTTTTTTGTTGTTTTTAATTGTTATTGTTTGTACATAGCATGCTATAAGTCAGCTCACGTTTTTCTTTGTTTACTTATTACATCAACTGGTAGTCTTAATTTGCTTTAGTTAGTTATTGGTTATTCTTCAGTTTAATTTTGGTTGATTTCAGGTTGTTTTCTTGTTGATTTTTTTCTTAATTTGGTTATTGGTTGTTTTCCAGTTTATTTTTGGTTGATTTCTTGTAGAATTTTTGCTTAATTTATTTTAGTTTGTTAGTGGCTATTTCTCGGCTAATTTATGGTTGTTTTCTGTTTTTTTTTTTTATTTGCTTCATTGGCTAATTTGTTATTTTTTTTGTTGATTTTTGGTTATTTTTGGTTGATTTTTGTTTAATTTGCTTTAGTTTGTTAGTGGTTATTTTTCGGTTGTTTTTTTTCCTTAATTTGTGTCAGTTCGTTATTTGTTATTTGTTGATTTTTTGTTGTTTTTTGGTTGATTTCTGGTTATTTTTTACTTAATTTACTTTAGTTTGTTGGTGGTTATTTTTTGGTTGATTTATTGTTTATTTTTACATTAATTATTTTTAGTTGGTTAGTGGTTGTTTTTCGATTGATTTCTAGTTATTTTTTTGCTTAATTTTCTTTAGTTTGTAAGTGATTGTTTTCCGGTTGATTTCTGGTTGTTTCTTTTACTTAGTTTGCTTCAGTTGGTTGTTGGTTATTTTGTGGTCGATTTCTGGTTGATTTTTTTTATTAATTTGCTTTAATTTGTTAGCGGTTTTTTTGGCTGATTTTTGGTTGTTTCTTTTGCTTAATTTGTTTTAGTTGGTTATTTGTTGTTTTTTGGTTGATTTTTGTTTATTTTTTACTTAATTTACTTTATTTTGTTGGTGGTGTACTTAATTTACTTTAGTTTGTTGATATTTGTTTTTCAGTTGATTTATTGTTTATTTTTTCATCAATTATTTTTAGTTGGTTAGTGGTTATTTTTCGTTTGGTTTCTGGTTGGTTTTTCCATTAATTATTTTTAGTTGGTGAGGGCTTGTTTTTTGGTTGATTTCTGTTTGATTTTTTTGATTAATTTGCTTTAGCTGGTTATTGGTTGTTTTCGGTTGTTTTTTTTATTTATTTTTTACTTAGTTTGCTCTAGTTGGTGAGTGGTTCTTTTTTCGGTTCATTTCTAGTTTATTTTTTTTCTTAATTTACTTTACTTGGTCATTAGTCGTTTTTTTGGTTGATTTGTGATTTTTTTTCTAGTTGTTTTTTACTTAATTTGTTTTCGTTGGTCAGTGGTTGTTTTTTAATTGATTTCTGATTGTTTTTTAGCTGTATCAGTTTGTTTTTTTTTTAAATCTCAATTTATGTATGTCAATTTGTGTCCATGTAGGTTACAAAGAGGATTGCTAGAAAGAAACCTCAGAGGAATGCTCGGCGGCAACAAGATCCTGATGAGGACAATATTTCAGATTTTGAGGTTCCTTCAAAGGTAACTTTTATTTTTTAAATTTTTAGTATTTGTTTTTGTTTCAGTTTTTATTCTACTTTATTTATTTATTGTCAAATGTTTTTGTTGATTTGGTATTTATTCTATCCATTTTTCTTAGCGCAAGAAAACAAAGTCATCTGGTATCAATGAGCCAAGGTGTTCTAATTTTAATACATTTGCTCAAGTAAAAGTATGAGCTTATTTCCTTTTATTGGAAGCAATATAATTAGTTTAGTAATTGTTTTAGTTGGTAATTGGTGGTTTTGTGTTGTAATTTTTTGTGTGTTTTTTAGGACTGGGATTTTTACGTCCAACCTTGTGATCATTTTTCTGCAAAAATTACATATGATGATCCATGGCAAGCCTTAGAAACTATAAAATCTGTTTTGACACTAGTGCAACTAGATATGTTTAAAAAAACTTGTTTTGGAGTTTTTTTAGATTTAAAACCTTTGAAGACTCAGGGTCAATTAATTCATAGCTTATTGTTTCGCGAGTTCAAGCAACCAAATCCCTACGCTATGGATTATTGTTTTCGGAAAGTTTTTGTGTTTTGGGTTAGGGGAATTTGCTTTAATCACCGGTCTAAATTGTTTTGATAACTCCGAAAAGTCATTTTGCTTTGGAAAATGGTTCTTTAAGAAATAAATTCTTTCCAAATACAAGAAAAGTTGAAAGACAATTTCTTAGACAAATTTTTAATTTGCACAGCTTCCTTCCGATCAAGATGTTGCGTGTCACGACCCAGTCGGGCCGGTAACCGATGTACAAGCTGAACTGTCTATAGAAGCTCAGCGCATCTCACACAAGCCTCAAAGATACATATTTTCTACCCAGACAATCATTTGGCAAAAACATTTGTTGAACATAATACGATATATAAGAAAATAGTATAGATATAATACTATCAAAATAAATATAAGTAATATGAACAAAAACATCGAACATTTTTTAAATTACTTAAATCTCCGGAGTGCCTCACCAAACGTTGAATGCCAACAGTCCTCAATCAACCAAAATTACCTGAAAAATAGGAGTAAAGAGAATAAACAAAAAAGAAAGAGGTCAGAATCCCTAGTGAGGAAACAACACTCCAGATTGCTTCATACGTGCCTCAAGGAAAACGTTTAGAAAACTTCACATGCAAATATAGATGTACCTACATATACACAGTAGATATAGTATCATAGCTTTGAAATCAGTTCCGAAATCATTCGCACTCAAGGAAGACAACAGACAGACAAATTTCCGAATACTTGACTTTACCAAAGTTCAGTTCCAAAATATAAAGTAGTTAAATACTTTCTTTCAAAATATTTTCTCAAAACAATTATAGAAAATAATTGTTAAAAAAATTTTACGAAAATTCCCAAAATCCTTTCCAGTAAGAAGTACCAAAACAATTTCAAAGAGAATTACTTAATCTTTTCAAAGTCAAAATTCATAAGTCATTTCAGAGTCAAAATCATGTATTTAAAATATCATTTCAAAATATTATGCAGAGCTGATGATCACTAATCATATTCCCAAACTATGTTAGAATTGTGCTGGTTAGATCATATCAGAATAATTTAGCAACGTTAAGAGTCCAAAACGTGTCCGACTCAAAAGGGCTAATAGCTGACAACCTTAAGGGCTCTAAAAAGGGCTCTCCATAAACCCTAAGGGTCTGAAGGCTGTAACAGAGAAGATACTGATTTAGACACATCCGCGAGCATTGCAGTCTCCGTGCTCCAGCTAGATATGCCTCGTCAGGCTCACAGACAATACACCGCGGGAAAATGAGCAACAACACAGACTCACTGAAGTTGGGATACAACCGACATTTCAAATACCAAAATAATTAGATATGGGACTAGAACCTGTCATACAAGAGTCAAACGTGAACCATAACCACTGAATAACTCAGATGTGGACCATCGCCACTACAGAATATCAAGCGTGGACTCCTGCCATTAGAGAATAGTAACGTGTGTTGCGCTACACATGGGTTACCACCTACCCTGGTAACTGGATGATACCATCAACCCTGATAGCTAAGTCTTCGCATTGGTATAACAAATGTTACGTTTGACCCCGTAACAAAAGGTGCCCCATATTGAACATTTTACCGAAAACATGTGCAAATATTTATTCAAAAATATTCGAAGTGTTGAACATAGTATTTATACCAAAATACACTTATTTTCAGACATAATGGTTGTTATAGAAAATCCTCTTATTTACATGCAGAACATAATACTTAACATAGAAAATATCTTTATTTTAGAACAAATGATTTGTCTCGAACACATTCTCAAATCCCAAAAATAATTTCCATTCAAAATATACTTTGAAATCCATTACAGAATAAATATTAAAACATAATATTTATTTTCAAAACCATCAGAATTTCCAAACAAAATTCAATTTGCACAACAGAGGTTTTCACATAAGTCCAATTTTAGCAATTATAGATCCTTTAGAAATTTCCAATTTCATGCAGAGGTTCTGACCCAGCAAAAAAAAAATATAGGTTTAAGAGACACAACCTATATGTTTGAAGATGTCATTTCACTCACCTGGTAACCCAATCTGAATGGCTCAATCCCGTACCACCGGGGTCGGCTAACATCGTTGACCAGGATAAGAAGCTGAAACAATTATTGCAAGACACTAGTCAAACTGTGGTACTATAGCGATATAGAATGTATGATATTCAGATGCTGACACAGACTTAGAGAAATCCATCCCGAATGAAGATCAAACGCTCTCGCCTCGAAAATCAAGTATCTCGTAAAATTATAGTTTCGTTCCGACCTCTGTAAAATTACGCTTTAGTCCGCAAACATTTCAAAATTTCACAATTAGTCCTCAAAGGGTCATACTAGTCCGCCAAGTAGTTAAAATCTCCAAATTAGACCCCTAACTCTTAGAATTCATCAAAATACAAAAATTACATCTTTGGTCCCCCAAACCCATATCTTACTCGAGTAACATTTGGTGCTTATTCGAGTAATCCAAAGCATGGATCACTCAAGTAACACAATTGCTCACTCAAGTAATCCGAAGCTATGGCTTACTCGAGTGACACAAAAGGCTTACTCGAGTAATGTACTTGCCCAGAATTTTTCAGAATTCGATCCACTCGATTCCACAGATAGAAATCATGTCTAAACACCCACATTGACCATAATCAACCTCTTGAACATCAATCTATGATTGAATCCATCATAACAACTCGAAATCATCCCAAAAATGACCAAAAACGAGATGACCAAACCCTTTTATGAACATCCTTAATACTTATGATTACAAGCCTAATCTAAGTGTTTTTAGACACCCAAAGGCACGATCTAACAACCCCAAACCATCCTTATAATAGAAGCATCTCATATATGAACATATGAACATTCTGCCAAAAACCCTAATATGAACAAACTTGAATAAATGATTAAATGAGAGGTATGGAAACAAAATCTTACCTTAAAAGACGACTAGGAAGGATGGAGAACAACTGAAAATGATTTCGAAATGAATGAGAGTGATTTGATTGAGAAATGGGATTGAAAGGCCGAAAGATTCGGGTGGGGGTATATATAGACCCCTGCCCAAAACGACGAGTCATTCAGCCAAACTGCATAACTCACTTGAGTAACAACCCAACCTTACTCGAGTAACACCCCTCTTACTCGAGTAACAGCTATTCTTACTCGAGTAAGTTTTTCCCAGAAATTCATCTGAGGTTCGGCTTACTCGAGTAACAGGATCTCTTACTCGAGTAACATAGGGCTCGTCTCACTCGAGTAACACCAACTGCTTACTCGAGTAATCCATTACCCATTTCACTGGAGCAACATTCTCATCTTACTCGAGTAACTCCTTTCCAAAATCATTAATCAACCACTCAACACTTCAATTATTCAAAATCAAACCAAGATCAACTTAACTCCAAAAATTTTGACAAATTCACATCTTCAACATCCTCAAACTCCAAATGCTAGGACAAAAATTGATCAGAACAAATTGGGACTGATCAAAACACTATAGAAGACACGTCAGAAATGAGCGGGGTATTACATACTTCCCCCCTCAAAAGATATTCGTCCCGAATTTTTAGACAAGGCAAAATCAACATCGGATTCAATGATATACTCTCAAAGCCCAAAGGATCAACTACCGGAAGGTACAAACTTAAACAACAAATCAGATTGCAAAAGAAAGTTTTGATAGAACATCTGGTTTGGATACGCAGAATGAGTCCAACTCGGACTGCATCCTCAGAGGTCAAAGAAAGTGGAACAGATCCAAACATCACGAGCAGAGGTAGTATGGGCAGTCAAACATTAATTCGCTAATGCACAATTCCCATATTCAAATCAAGTATATCGATCACTCCATACATTCCCAAAGGAACGAGGCCCGAAACTCCATAATTTGAAACTAGGTTCTCAAACTCAACATATCTCAAAATCTTTGATCAACCAACCATGGAGAATGCACCTAACATTTCCACATTTGCTAACATAATATCATATCCCCAAAGAAACTCATCTTTTCCACAAAGTCGCCCAGATCTGAGACACAATCTCAATTTCAGTCCATCTAAAATCAAGGAACACCAAAGAACATAACAGATTCAATTGTCACCAACAAAGATATAATAGGTACTCCCAAGTATAAATTGATTATATCCAATTCTCATAGTCTAAATCAAGTCAACTCGCAAGTCAATCCATATACTCACAACCCAATTCAGATTGTCTCTTTATTCACATTCTTTTACCATTAAGGTCAAATGAAAATCGACTTCTCAAGTCTTATTCTTATCTCTTCTAATATCATAATTGATTAACCTCGGACAAAATTGTCAATCACCGAAATTGATCAATCAAACGAGCATTTCCCGAACTATCATCACATCGACTGATACTCACCTCAGAAATCAAAGGATACCACCTTTGTCACCAAAATAATAATTTCATACCACTTTTATACTTAGAATATTTTTCAAAGTTAACCTCCACAATTGTATAATAAAATCAATCTCCAGCTACCGTATACTGAATATCCTCAAAAGTCAATAGGTTCAAAAATATCAATCTCAATATTATTCCTTTATTGAACTCATCGACTTCCAAACTTGAATTATTAAATCTCCTCTCGTATTGACAAATAAATTCATCGGAGAATCCATTATTCATACCTTTGGCACTCAAAAATCTGTAGTTCTCCAAACACTATCTCACTCTGATAAACACCGAACCATATTCCTGAAATAAAATTTAAATCTACACCTTAACATATTTAACTCCAATGTGTCACGAAGATCTATCTCATAGACTTATCATCAATCATTATCACATAATTCGCTATTTCTGCTAACATATTATACTTAATAATATCATTAGCTCCCAAGTGCTTAAGGATCAAGCTATACCATTTTATTTATTAATATCAACCCTCAAATCAATCTCATTATTTATTTCTAGCCAACAACAGATCAAATATTCCCTTGATTTTTCCAAACTCTCCAAAATACTATAAGTCAATCACAACAACCATTCGATTTCAAACTAACAATAATTCCTTATTAATACAACATAACATATCTCAAAATTTCACTGAAATAACCTTGGTCACACCATGCAATCTCAACTGAAATATCAATCCTCAGATCAATTTAGAGAATCAACATGTCTCATACTACAGAACCAAGTAATGAACTACCCAAAAGGATGAATGATCCAGAGATCAAAATTTTTCAAGAAAAGGCTTTTCTACTAAAGCACAATTGACACAGAGAGTCTAACGAAGACTAATACAATAGACAAAAATGATGCACCAGATACGAATGAAATATGAAAAGATTAAGGAATAAGGGCGTACCGATCTCGAATGAATCTCTCTCAGAACCAGCGCTTGCGCCTCTAGCCACAAATGGACCTGACTGAGCTCCCAACCCAATTTTGCGAGGACACTTAGATATCTTGTGCCCTAACTACCTACAACAAAAGCACCTGCATGTGGCCATGTTGCATAGTCCGGGATGTCTCTTCCCATACATACCACACCGCGAGTGTCTGCCCTAGTTGTTATCTCCAACCACAAATTGTCCAGCTTGGGACTTGGTAGCGAGTTTGTGGGGGTATTCGGCTAACATATGGCCTGATTGCTTACAGAGATAACAGTTGTGTTTCTTCTCAATGCACTGCCCAAGGTGTTTCCTCTGACACCTGTTGCACCAAAGAATTCTCTTTCTGCTTATACCTCCAGAGGTAACCCATGACCTAGCTAGGCCTAACTGCTCTGGCCTTAACCCTGATGGCCACTGACCACCTCCCTAGTCTTAGTATTTTTATGGGAACACTAAGAGGATCTAGTGCTCACATTTTCGATAGTCATAGCAATATGATCAAGCCTCTAAAAGATGCGCTCAAAAATAACAGGCTGAGGGGAACGCTAAGACTGCTGCAGATGAGATAATGCCTCTACCTCCAGACGAGTACGCGAATCTCCCTGATCCGCTACAGAATGATCGATGGCCTCATCGGTGGCCTTAGCTGGTGGCTCGAACGTGAACCCATATCAAATATGAATGCTACAAACAACAGAATGCATAACAAAAATTAGGATGATGACTATTTCCATAGTACCAACAACTACTCAGAAAGATATACAGAGGAAAATCATACTGACTCGATCAAAGATACCTAAGCTCCACAACTGATCTAGACAATACGAAACCTGTCTCTGATACCACCTTTGTCACGACCCGAGTCGGGCCGGTGACCGACGTACAAGGTGAACTATCTATGAAAGTCCATCTCATCTCGCATAAGCCTTAGGGATACATATATTCTACCCAGACAATCATTTAGCAAAAACATTTGTTGAACATAATACGATATATAACAAAATAGTATAGATATAATACTATCAAAATAAATATAAGTAATATGAATAAAACCATTGTACATTTTATAATAGATACTAAGCCATAACCCACTATTCGGTATGGAGCAACTAACAAAATACATACTGAGCCCAAACAAAGGGCACCGACCAAATCTCTAGAATGTCTCACTAAATGTTGAATGCCAACAATACGCAATAAACTAAAATTACCTGAAAAATATGAGTAAAGAGAATAGACAGAAAAGAAAGGGATAAGAATCCCTAGTGAGGAAAAACACTCCAGATTGCCTCATACATTCCTCACAAAAACAGTTTGAAAACATTTAGAAAAATTCACATGCAAATATAGATGCACCTACATATACACAATAGATATAGTATCATAGCTTTGAAATCAGTTCTGAAGTCATTCGCACTCAAGGAAGACAACATGCAGACAAATTTACGAATACTTGACTTTACCAAAGTTCAGTTCCAAAATATAAAGTAGTTAAATACTTTCTTTCAAAATATTTTCTCAAAACAATTACAGAAAATAATTGTTAAAACAATTTTAGGGAAATTCCCAAAATCCTTTCCAGTAAGAAGTACCAAAACAATTTCAAAGAGATTTACTTAATCTTTTCAAAGTGAAAATCCATAAGTCATTTCAGAGTCAAAATCATGTATTTCAAATATCATTTCAAAATAATACGCAGAGCTGATGATCATTAATCATATTCCCGAACTATGTTAGAACTGTGCTAGCTAGATCATATTAGAATAATTTAGCAACCTTAAGAGTCTAAAAAGTGCCCGAGTCAAAAGGGCTAACAACTGATAATCTTAGGGGCTCTAAAAAGGGCTCTCTGTAAACCCTAAGGGTCTGAAGGCTATAATAGAGAAGATACTGATCTAGACACATCCGCGAGTATTGTAGTCCCGGTGCTCTAGCTAGATATGCCTCGCCAGGCTCACAGACAATACACCGCAGGAAAATGAGCAACAACACAGACTCACTGAAGTTGGGATACAACCGACATTTCAAATACCAAAACAATTAGATATGGGACTAGAACCTGTCAGACAAGAGTTAAACATGAACCATAACCACTGAATAACTCAAATGTGGACCATCGCCACTATAGAATACCAAGCGTGGACTCCTGCCACTAGAGAATAGTCATGTGTGTTGCGCTATACATGGATTACCACCTACCCTGGTAACTGGATCCTACCATCAACCCTGATAGCTAAGTCTTTGCATTGGTATACCAAATGTTACGTTTGACCCTGTAACAAAAGGTGCCCCCTATCGAACATTTTACCGAAAACATGTGCAAATATTTATTCAAAAATATTCAAAGTGTTGAACAAAGTATTTATACCGAAATACAGTTATTTTCAGACATAATGGTTGTTACAGAAAATCTTCTTATTTACATGTTGAATAGAATACTTAACATAGAAAATATCTTTATTTCAGAACAAATCATTTGTCTCGAAGACATTCTCAATTCCCAAAAATAATTTCCATTCAAAAAATACTTCAAAATCCATAACAGAATACTTGTTACCAAAATTAAAATAAATATTAAAACATAATAGTTATTTTCAAAACCATTAGAATTTTCAGACAAAATTCAATTTGCACAACAGAGGTTTTCACATAAGTCCAATTTTAGCAATTATCGATCCTTTAGAAATTTTCAAATTTCATGCAGAGGTTCTGACACAGCAAAAAAATAATATAGGTTTAAGAGGCACAACCTATGTGTCTGAAGATGTCATTTCACT
>CAODLS012005501.1:0-20043 GCA_948243855.1 Flueggea neowawraea
TGAAACTATATATTTCTCAATAATATGTCGTGCCATATATATCCTTTTGACAGAGTCATCTGCCGGAATTTTATCAAGTTCATGTACTTCACTGTAGAAATGCACACTTTCCCCAGCCAAACAACTGCAGTTATGACGAAAACATTAGCATCACATTTCCATTTGAGGAAGGTTGTTTGACCCATTTTTAATTCCTCGATTCTTCAAGCCGTTTATAGAGAAACCAAAATTCTAGACAAAGTTTTGTCAAATGTAACTTTCCATTTGTTGACACAGGAAAGACAGAATCACCTGTCTGCAAATGCCATAAAAGATTGATGAAATCTTTTGTTCAAAAGAAGCTTATCTAGTGGCTCATTAGGGTCTACAGGAGAAGCTGTATTCCTTTGTAATAGCAGTCCACTATTGGGTATACCAAGAGCTTGACCCATTGTGTCAAATAATAAAGGTTCCTTTCTTCTCAAACTAATTTGTGAAAGCAAGGGCTGTGAACTTGATATACAGAAGAAAGCCAGCACCATGATACTTGCCTGTGAAGTATGCCTGAGAAGTGTTAGCAACATAAAATAAGCTTAAATTTTCAATTATACAAAATGTTCTGAGTAAATGCACATTTAAATTGCAGAAAGAGAGGAAACAATAAAGAACTAACCGTAACTAAAAGCAAAAATCTGGAAACAACTTGAAGCCATGAGATTTCATCATGAACTTCATTCATAACGTATGCAGCAACCCACAATCCTGGAAGTGAAAGGAAGTAAATATGGAAAACAATAAAATTATTATTAGCAGTTTACATGCTAAATAGTTTATTTATCCAACAGACATTGTTGATCTACTAGTCAAATTCATACTATATATTCTCAAAAAATACAGAACCAATGTTGTTGAAAAGGGGCCGACATGCATATCAGACATCATTACATGAGGAAGCATTTTCCATTATGTGAAAGTCATTACAGAAAGACAAGACACTCACATAAAGGACTAGACAAAAACACCCAGTAAAAAGCTTGAAGAAACCAAGCAAAAATGATTCAAGCTAAGATTTCTTTGTTCCTTTTCAATTGAAAAAAAGCATAGGTTCTCCTAAGAAGAACCAAGCTGGTGGACCCGTGACACAATCCTTAACACTGAAATTTACGGAAAAAAAAAAGGAGGCTCTCAACAAGCCATATGAGAGCCTGCCAAATACAAAATATAATTGCAAAACATTAGAGTAGCACAAGCAAACAAGGAGAAGGCCAGAACATCTGAATGCCGAGCACTTGAACAACTAGACAAGCAGATTACTGTCAAATGCATACATAAAATATTAATTTGTGATGCAGAATCAAAAAGCATATGCAAATAACCAAACGTATACCTATAGACAATGCTGAGACAATTATAGCCTTCAACAGATCTTTAAGTTCATCAAACTTGAACTCAATGTGCCGAATTGCCCCAGTGAATCCAACCAAAACTGCAATATAGAGTGAATGGAGGCGCACAAATGGAATGACCCATTGAGTACCCATGTGACACCGGTAATTCAATGGCTTCTTCACATGTATCACTGGAAAAAAAATCAAATGATTTTCTAGTTAGATATCATTCCAAAAAGAACAGAAAGACAAGATGTTAGGATTTTAGAGACATAACATTGATGATAATAATCAAGCTAATCAAAAAAACAAAAGTTCAGAATAAAGACGTGACTATGTGGGCTAAATTTCTGCTTATATTATTTCACTTCACATACGCCTTTATATAGGCATGGAGTACAACTAAAAATGAGAGATTAACTCCACACATTTAATAATCATGCACCACATTCAACAATAGATGGCATAGAAAAATAAGCCTAAAAATCTGTAATTTAATTAACTAAAGACTAAGACTATAAACCAAGTCCACAACTTTGAATCAATTCTCCAACAATCTCGCTTGATTCAAAGTTGCAAAAATTTCATAAAAGCATAGAGCACATCTCTCTACAATTTTTCAAGTTTGTGAAGCATGTCTTTTCACATCCGTTACATGATGCACTTCTCATCACAAACACTTATTTGTCAATGCACTTTGCAACCTTCAATTGCTGGAGCACTTATCTCCAAAAGCTCAATTTGGTGGAGAACTTTCTTTTCGACAAACTCAATTTGGTTCCATAGAGCACTTCTCTCCAAGAAATTCTTCAATTTTCATGGAGCACATCTCTCTATAGTGCTTTGATCTTGCTCTTCTAAGCTTGCACATTACCCTGCAAAAGTTGAACTTAGCTAAACTAATTTTACTTCTTTGCCACAAACACTTGACGCCACTAAATCTCATTTCTCATAACTAGATTCTACGCAAACAATTTTTTTTTCTCCTCACAATTTCTATTACATTCTTTCTAGAAAAGGCTATCTACTAATATTTTTTTCCTTCTTCATTTTCGGTATCTCTTTAGAATACTTACAGGTCCCTCAAAATCCTCAAGGGATCTGATACATTGTTAGGATTTTAGAGACATAACATTGATGATAATAATCAACCTAATGAAAAAAACAAAAATGCAGAATAAAGACTTGATTATGTGGGCTAAATTTCTACTTACCGCTTATATTATTTCATTTCACATATGCTTTATAAAGGCATGGAGTACAACTAAAAATGAGAGATTAACTCCACTTATTTAGTAATCGTGCACCAAGTTCAACAATAGATGACATAGAAAAATAAGTCTAAAAATCTGTAATTTAATTAACTAAAGACTAAGACTATACACCAAGTCCACAACTTTGAATCAATTCTCCAACACAAGACATAAAGAAAGTACTCAATTTCAAAGCACTAAGCTGATTTTTAGAATATGGAATTCTAAATAGGTACGACAAACCGATCCATGGTTAAAGCATACTCACATGCTACAACAGCAACCCAAGGCAACAAAATCAATGGAAAAAAATATAAGATCTAATTGGAGGTAATCGCCTTCTGCAATACCAAATCCAAACAACAATATCATAAAAAGATGTTCAATGAGACCTTAATCCATAAAAGAAATACAATGCAATATTAAAAAGAACTAAGTTTAAAATCAGGTTTCACACCATACTTTGTACTCAAAACTATAATTTCTATAACCTGGTTAAAAAAAAACTATAATTTCCACAACGTTTACACTCTATACTTACTTGACAAAAATGAAATACAAGTGAAATGCTTGCGCAATTCGACAGCACAGCAGCAAAGCAAATCCAAGTGGACCTTCAAACCAAACTGATGGAAAGCAATTTTTAAGACAAACACAACCTCAACTATTCAAACAAATGGAAAATAAAAATAAAAAATAAGTCGTGAAACCTGCCCAAATATAGCAAGATTGCCACCAATGCATCTTCTTAAACCTCAATACATTAACAGACATCTGTAAAAAAAAAAAAAAAGCCACAAAATTAATATAATTGTTATTTAGAAAAATAATCAAAAAACAAATATATAGTCAATTAAATTACCACAATTGACAACAAGAAGTTGAAACTGGCCAACACTTGAATCACCGGAATCCAGAATCCGCTCCCGTTAATGCGTGGAATCTTGTGCACCACGAACGGAATTGTTGCCCGACACAGTAGCCTGCAAAAGGCAGACGTTAAATTCGTTAAGACATTTCATCAAACAGGTTAAATAGAAAGAAAAAATAACTTGATTAAATTAAACTGCAAAAACGAAAGCGTACAAAGCGAATGAGAGGACAGCAATGACGATGGCTATATAGTCGCTAGGACAGCCACCTACGACGGCGCAATTTGAAGCCGCCATTATGTTCTGATCTATGCGATTCGACCAGTTTTTTGGGTAGCTTAAAGAGGAAGTGTTTCGGTTCGCTGGAGAGAACGTAAAGTGTTGTCATAAGGCGGAGGAGGTTGGTGATGGTGTTTGCGAAGTCCGATGAGGCCACTTCCGTGCCACCTCATTGTTCTATTTGGACAGAAATCGTGGGAGTCGTTGAAAATTCTGGTTGTCTGAATTTTCAGAGGGTTTATATAATTAACGACGTTGTAACGACGGGACTTGAAGGGGAGGTGTGGACGCGTGGCTTGTTATGTATGGATGGTAACGATAAAGCAGTCAAAATTATCCGCCAAACCTTGGTCACTAATCACTCTTATAAGTCCAATAATGATAAACGAGTGACTTTTATGGTGGTTGTGAGAACTTAAATGTACTTCTCTCTTTTTTTTCCCAACTAAAACTTCTTTATGATATAGTCTTATAAAATTATTTTTATGCTAATTACACTTAATAATTTAGTCAAGAGAGCACCACGAGAAGAGTGAGAATCCAGCGTTTTCTTAACTGTTGCACTAACAGTTATAAAGTTGAGCTATTAGTGTAATGATTAAAAACGATTTCAATCTCTGTTAATTCCACTGAAATAAATGGGCCCTGACGTAAATTCTATGCAGCGATAAAATAGTGCTGTACACAATATTAAATTTAAATTACCATTTTTTCATTTTAACATCTTAAATTTTATAATTATATAAATAATATATTTTAAACTTTAAGATTAAAAATATTCTCTCTCTCTAAATTCAACTTTTCAAAATGTCAATTTAATTTTCATATAAATTTTATTTTTTTGTTTTATTTTTTCAATGTTTTCTTTCTCTTCAGTTTCTCCCTCTTTCTATCTCCTATTTATCTCTCTCTCTTCTCCTCTCAAACCCTTGCACCGCCCCATCCTTTTTTCCTTCGCCACGCTGTTCTCTCTCAATCTCCTCCGCGCCCACTGTCCTCTCTCTTCTCTTCTCTTTCTATTCTCTCTCAATCTTCGTCGCACTATCTCTCCGTCATCTCTCTTCGTCGACAGCAAAAGCGTCGAACTGAAGAGAGCGATTTGGATCGCGTCAATTGTTCGACGCTGATGAGAGAGATTTGGATCTCGTCAGACTGAGGAGGGCAATCCAAATCATCTTCGTTGACAGCAGGTGTCTCGTCGCTCGTTCTCGTTGGTTGCAAGGCGACGACGGCTCGAGACAACCATTGCAAGCTGCAAGAAGCAGCTAGGGTTTTTGAAACCCTAGTTGCAATTGAAGATGATGACAAAAAATTATGCAATTAGTCCTTGAAGTTTTCAAATTTTGCAAAATCAGCCCCTTAACTTTTAAATTTTTAATATTAGTCTATCGTCTTTCAAAATTATTGATAAAATTCTAAAGTTGTGATCATGTTGGGTTTAGCAAAAATAATTTTTGTATGGTTCACAATTACTTGTACACTATTGTGAACCAATTTTTTTTTTGTTGAAAACGGTTTACAATGGTTTACATTGTGCAATTATTTGTGAAGCAAAAAATATTGCATTTAATAATTCATTAAGTGTGTACGCTATTGTGAAATTCATTTAAACTTTTTAAAAATTTTGAATTACGTTAATCATTTGTGAATCGTTGTGTACCGTTTAAAATGGTTCACAATAATGTACAATATAATGTACACCATTTTGTGAACCATTATGAACGTCAAAATCGACCTTGAAAAAAATATTTTTTAGGATAAAATTCGTTTAAAATTTCTTTAAAAAATATTTAAAAGATTTCATTTAGAATTTTTAAAAAATAAGAATTATGTGAACCAATGGTTTACAATAATATACAATATAATGTATATCATTTTGTGAACTTTTGTGAACGTCAAAATCGACTGTGGAAAAATATTTTTTGAGGGTAAAATTCATTTAAAATTTCTAAAAATATATTTAAAGTATTTCATTTAGAATTTTTTTTAAAAATATAAATTATGTGAACCATTTGAACCATTGTGAACCTTTTAAAATATGCATTGTATAAACCAAAAACAATTACCACACATGTGAACTATTGTGAACAAAAAAAAAGATAAATTTGTTAAATTTTTTTAATAAAATAATTAAATGAAAAAATATTTTACATTTTTTTTGAAAATATGAACTGTGTATTCTATTGCAAACCGTTGTGAACCAAAAAACACAATATGTATAAAAAATATTTTCTTAGAAAAAAAATCAATTTCCCATAAAAAATCAATTTCTCGCGAAAATACGGCAATATCCGCGGATTTTATAAAAAATGACTAACATAAGGTGTCTTCTTCCACCATGCTTATCTGTTGAAGAGATCGATCTGGTGTGGCATCTAGACTGTGAAACTGTTAGGCACTCCCTTTGACAATACAACCATGGTTTGCTCGTAAGATCAACATCGAGACTCGATCCTAACCTCCTCTATCCCCTGCTGAGGTAGGTAACTCGAAACCTTCCTCTTTACTGTTCGTCGGTTTGACCGGCGTATCTTCTTTCACAAAATAAGTTTAAATTAAAAGATATCTAAGGGTAAATTATTAACCAAAATCGATATTGATAAAATGAAAGACTTGTTTGGGAGGACGCTAAATTTTATATATTTAGCATATTACATTGTTATGAAAATATAGAGAAAATGACATAGAACTTATAAAACAATATGATCTATGTTGTTTTTAAGTTTGCCAAATAATCCCAAATTTAGAAATAAATTTACCTAAATTTATGATAAGTTCCTTATTCACCATAAAAAAAAATGGTAATTTCCTTATAATAACTACAACTTCAACTAGACTAATTATGCATCTTGTATAGTTATTTCCCTTCCTCTCAAAACAAAAAAAGTTCATATCCTAAATCTAAACCTAACTACGTGGAGGACTCGCCGGTGTAGCATTATCATGTTTTTGTTTTAACAGATTTTTAGATAATTTTTAATTTATTAACTGATGATGAAAAAATAAACGAAAGAAAAATATTTTGAAAATTAAACATTTTTTTAATCATTTTAGTCATAATAGGCACCATCACAGAAAATAAAAATATTTATTTATAAAGAAAGATTTTTCTTGCTTAAATTAGTGCCACTTTAAAGTTAAATTAGTTGGAGAGCTTGGAATGCAGGCGTGGATCATGATATATTTATTTAAAGATATAAATTATCAAAATAATAACATTTCTCTATTAATGAATTTTGAACTTAATAATTAAAGTATATAGTTTCTATAAATCAAAAATATAGAAAATCATGATGAATTAAGAACATTTGTTTGCAATTTGTAAGAACAAATGACTAATTAGCTGACATTTTTACAAAGCATTTAAGTGAAAAAGGTTTTAACTCTATTTGATTTCGTTTAGGCATGTTTAATTTGAATGATTTGTGATTGTGTTATGTTTTTGTGCTTACATTCATATGCATTCATTCATACACTTATATCAAAGTGATATATATGCCAAATGAATTCACTGAGGTTGATAGGTTTAAATTTGCTAAGTGTTGGGATTTTATGCCAATGTAGAAAGATGGATAAATAAGGATGATATTATGTGGTATCAAACCATTGGATTCTAAAGCCGTGTAAATGGGGTGCACATTATGATTGATGGGAGGCTTTTGAATAGGTTGTTTAACTTTCCATTGGTTGGAATGAGAGTAAAGAGGGAACAGGGACTGAAAGAGTATGTTGATATGGAAGGGAACACAATAGTGGTGGATATGGATGCAAGTCAGAAGTTCATGTTTGAAAACCATAGTGTGGTTCAAATTGAGGACCTGAAAAATCTAGACCAAAATGATTTTGGTACAAGATGAAAATTTGGTTCACACCGCATTCACAAAGGTTTTGCAATCGAAATCTCCTACTCAATCACCGTTCACAGTGCAAGACGAGATTTCAATGCATCTTTTGATGAAAGGGGAACAAGTAAACTTCGCATGGGTAATAATCGAATTGATTTTTTAGAAGGTCAAGAGTTTCAACCTTCCAACCTTTTCTTCGAAGGGTCAGCAAAGGGAAGATAGCATGCCTTATGGAATCCATTTGATGAGAATTTTCAAGCACTTCAAGGTGAGGTTGAATGGTTTCGAGTCGAAACAAGTCATCGAATCCAGGAATATTCAGATTGATTCACGACACATCATAAGGCTTTCTGAAACAATTGAAAGAGGTTTTGTGTTTCACCTCTATTTGAAAGAATATGATGTGATGGTGAAGCCAAAAGATGAGGTGATGAAACCAAGTCCCAAAGATTGTGTGACGATCGGAAAGCAAGAGATGACAAGAGGAAGATGCCAAAGAAGAGGAAAGAACCCGAAGTTTGAGAGAGTTCTCATCTCGAAGAAACAGTGGATGCAAGCTCTAATGAGATTGCTAGTTTAAAAAGAGAACTTCGAGAGTTGAAAGCCAATTCTAAGGCATTCCAAGTAAAGACTCGAGCAAAATTTGAGACTGTCATCAACTTGCTTAAAGCCAAATAACAATCTCTTGGCTAGTTTAAAAGGTGCTTCTTCCAGTTCTCCAATTCCACCAAAGAAGAAACGTAAGGAAGAAAAAGAGGAAGAAATACTAGAAATGGCGTGGTAGGTTCTTCAATGCTACAAGGAGATCATGGATGAGATTCATGCTGAAGAATCCTCAGATTCTGCTCATTCTAGTGATCCTCCACCTCCACTCATCGTTGAAATGGAAGATTAGGCTCCTCATATTCCAACTGATGCCCCAGTATGTGGTCATCGCCCTCCTGAAATTGTCCAACTTGATGATTCTAAGGAAGAGCAAGACCTCTCTGAGCCAGTGGATTTTTGTGATAAGGCTACTTAGATGATTGTTCCTTTCAAACCATCACAGTGATTTTCATAGGCACTAGATCCACATTTTATCATGCATTCATTTGCATCACGTTCATAAATTGCTACTATGTTTAGTTTACTATCTTTTGTTTCTATTTGTAATCTTTGGTGATGCTTAATGAATTTTAGTTTCTAGCCATTTTGTCTCTTTATTTCTATTATATCTTCTTTCCTTCTTGATTGTTGACAAAAAGTGGGAGAAATATGGCTTGAATTAACAAACGTGACAAGGATTAAAACCCTTGATCAAAAAATTTATGGAAAGTTTAATGATAAACAGGTACATTGATTGAGGGGGAGTGCAAACTCTTTTCATGTTTTGTCATCATAAACAAGGCGGAGATTGTTGAACCAAGTTTGGTTAACATGATAATTTCCTCTAAATTTTGATAATTTTCACAAAACATGTGAAAAGGTTAAGCAATGCACGTTGCAGCTTACACTAAGCCCGTAGCAGTATGATCAAAGTGCATTATACTAGTTGCAAGTCACGTTGATCACATTTAAGATTTCCAAAAATCTCACAAGTCACATAGCTATGGATGCAAGTCACGTAAATGATGCTCACTTAGGAAACAGAATGTTTTCAAATCATACAATGAGCGTTGCACATGGTCCAAGTCACATTATGTGAATGAAGAACTCTCAGCCTAAATTGCACTTGCGAACAAGTCACATTGCATATGGATATAAGTCACACAGACTTAATTAATTTGGGACATATAAGGTCTTCAAATTTTACAAGGCGCGTTGTACTGGGAACAAGTCACGTTACACGAAGAACACACCTACTGGATCAGTTGCACAAGTATACAAGTCACGTTTTGAGATATGCAAGTCACGTTGATGGAATGTACGCTTGACCTAAGGTAGACTTACAAGGCAACACCATTCGATGTTGCAATCACTTACAAGTCACATTGATGAGTAAAGGAGTCACCTTTGAAGAAAGGCATCTACACATGTTGCAAGGAGTGCAAGTCACGTAGACGTGAATCATGTCAGCATCTGAAAAATCTGGCCTTGAGATTTAAAATTTGAATATTCTCTGACAGATGGTACATTTTCACGTGAAGTTGTAATCTTTGTGTGATCTTTGAAGATCATTAACACTCTAGAAGCCTGAAGTGGCTATAATCAACGCACATTGAAGGTTGATCAAAGCACATTGCATTTTGTGCAAGTCACGTTATGATTGAAAATATTCCCAGGTGAAGGCACACAAAGTACGTTGCAGAGATATAAGTCATGTTACGCATTGTGACGTTTGAGGCAGTAGCTAACAATGTCATACAAGACACGTAGAGGAGAGCCAAGTCACGCAGAATGCTTATGGCACATACACAACGCACGTTGCATAAAGAGTTGCGTGCGTTGCACAAGCTGATGTCATCAGAATATTTCTCTCTCTTGGAACAACTACATTCTATCTCTTAACGGCTATTCGAGCTTGGAAGGATATAAATACCCTCTGATACTACAGAGAAGGTACAAAGCACACTGGACTGGAGTATTTATTCCTACAACATCCAAGCATCAAAGTATTGAATTTTGCCTACTTCATTGATACAAGTCTTTTGTTCATTAACTTTTTATTATCACAACTTGTATCACTAGTTTAACCTTAATGGTGAGTGTTTGTCAATCATCTTTGTAAAAGTGATTGTGAGTGGGATCAATGGTAGATCCTTAGGAAGTTTTTTTTCTTGAACTGAAATCAAGAAAGTTGTAAGTGTTCTCACTTGGCTATAAAATGAAGTTCTAATCTCTGTGAAGATTGTTAGTGGAAATCCTAAGTGGTGATATGTAGGGAGTGGACATAGGCATCGAGTTGGCTGAGCCACTATAAATTCTTGGTATTCTTGTTTACATGTAATTCATTTTGGAAGAAATTGTCAAAGCTACTCATAACACAATATTCAATGCCCATTCTAGTGTGGTTATTGACTCTACCGTAAGTCGGGAGTTACTCAAGTGTGTGTGGGTAGTTACTCGAATATAATTTTGTGTTACTCGAGTAATCGAGAGTGGGTTCATGCTTCATGATGTTCTGGGATCGAGACTTACTTGAGTAAGCTTAGACTTACTTGAGTGAGCGGGGTCGAAATTGCTTTTGAAGCAAGAGTTACTCGAGTATGTACTGAAATAACTCAAACACTTATCAAAAAGCTGTGTTTTGCTATCTAGGTCTATTTAATACCCCCATCGACTCTTCTTTGTCATTTACTCCTTCAAACCACCATATTTACTCTGAAATTCATCTCACTTCCTCTTCCATTGCCTATCTTTGTCATTTATTCTTGTTGAATGCATTATTTTATTGTGAATTTTTGGGAGCGACGGTTTGAACTAGGGTTTCAAATTTAGGGTTGTTCTTGATGTTTCTAATGTGAATGAGTGTTAGGGGTAATAAAATTGGGACTTTGGGAGTCTAGAAACACCTATGTTAAGCTTGAAATCATAAGAATCAAAGGTCTTCACAAGTGGGTATGAAACATTTCGGGTTGGGTTGATTTTGGAGTGATTTCGAGTTGCATTGTTGGATTGGAGAACAGAATAATGTTCTGGAGGTTACTTAGGACCAATGTGGGTGATTGGTAACATTTTTGGTTTGTTGAATCGTGTTTGAGAAATTCTGGAGTTTTCTGGACAGGAATTCACTCGAGTAAGAACTCGACTTACTTGAGTGACCCAGCGGTGAATTACTCGAGTAAGTCCTTTCGTACTCGAGTAAGAAAAGGGGTAGTTACTCGAGTAATCCTCTAATTTACTCAAGTAAGTTGTGGTTTTAGGGGCCAAACTTGTAACTTTTCGTATTTCGCGATTTCTGAGAGTTAGGAGTCTTATTGATGATTTTGACTACTTGGAGGACTAGTAGAACTCATTAAGGACTGATTGAAAATTTTTGAAAATATGAGAAATAAAACTGTAATTTTACGTAGATTCTAGATTTTGGGTTGAGAGTGATAGATTCTCTTTCGAGTTATACTTTCAATGATGTCGAGGGTCAGCATCTGCATATGCATATCATACATTTGGTATCGACACAGTACCAACATCATCTTTTGATATCTATTATGTATGTATCTATTTCAGCTTCATGTTTCTGCCAGCACGACCAGCCACCTAATGGGGCTTGACTGGAGTGTCAGCTTTAGACACCAGGTGAGTGAAATGGTAGATTCAGACACATAAGTTGTCTTCAAATTTGTATAGTTTTTGTTGTGCCAGGATATGACATGAAATCTGACTAATAATTATTTGGTTGATTATTAATCGGACTATGTGGTTTGTAATAATCAATGATTTTATTCTGATAATATATATACATATCTAAAAAATATGGAAATTTAGTTTGCATGAATGTCTGTTATATTATTCGTAAATAATATATTTTGATATGGAACACCTAGTTACGGGGTACGTAACCTTTGGTATACCAATACTCTGTCAATGCCTTAGTTACTCGGAAATAGGGGTGACCGTGTATCTGGCCAGATACATGCTTTGTTTTGTCTGGTGGCAAAGTCCATATCACTATTCTGTCTGTTCTGGTCCCACACTCTCTGATATTGTTTGACTGCATGATATCCTGCTCTGGGTGCGAACGACTTGGAAAAACGATTTCTGAAAGCTATTATGTATACAGTGTGTATATTATATTATACTAGTATGTAGTGTGCAGTATCTTTTGGATTGTTTTCAAAACGGCCTTGTGAGGCACATATGAGGCAATTTGGAGTATTGTTTTCTCACTGGGTTCTGACCCCCTTTTCTTTCTTGTTTATTCGTTGCATGTCTTATAGATATATTTTGATGCTCGGCATCTTTTTGGCATCTCGGTACCAGTTTGGCATTCCTTTCTATTTAGTGAGTACCCTCATTTGAGCTCTACTTTTGTATTTTGTTACTAGAGTTTCACACCGGATTGATGTGGGGATATTGGGCTATAGTTTTGTATTTTGGATATTATTTTTCACTGACTAATGGTTAAGTTACTTTGATAGTATTATATTTATTCTGTTTTCTTATATATCATATTCTATTCATTAAACGTATTTGATAGATGATTGTTTGCTTAGAATATCTATATCTCCAAGGCTTGTGCGAGATGATCTGGGCTTCCATAGACAGCTCAACTCGTACGCCGATCACCAGCACGACTGAGGTCGTGATAAAAGGTATTCATAGTTGTTCAAAGGTGTTCATAGTTTTTTAAAGGTGTTCAAAGGTATTCATAAGTGTTTAAAGGTGTTCAAATGTGTTCAATATGTTCAAAGGTGAACATAGTTGTACAAAGGTGTTCAAAGATGTACATAGGTGTTCAAAGGTATACATAGTTGTTCAAAAGTGTATATAGGTGTATATAGGGATAGGTGTATGTAAGTGTATATAGTCATAGGTCTATATAGTGTTCAAAGGTGTTCATAGTTGTTCAAGGTGTTCAGGTGTTCAAAGGTATTCATAGTTGTTCAAAAGTGTTCATAGGTGTTCATAGTTGTTCAAATGTGTTCATAGTTTTTCAAAAATGTTCAAAGTTATTCATAGCTATTCAAAGGTGTCCAAAGGTATTCATAGGTGTTCAAAGGTGTTCAAACATGTTCAAAGTTGTACATATGCGTTCAATGT
The DNA here is from genome assembly GCA_948243855.1 of Flueggea neowawraea. Taxonomy (NCBI): domain Eukaryota; kingdom Viridiplantae; phylum Streptophyta; class Magnoliopsida; order Malpighiales; family Phyllanthaceae; genus Flueggea; species Flueggea neowawraea. The sequence continues at coordinate 13,296 of CAODLS012005501.1, forward strand.
GTTCAAAGGTGTTCATAGTTTTTCAAAATTATTGTTCGTCGATGGTTCATATCTTTAGTGGCATCTAGGTTGCAAAACAGACGAGCACTCTCATTGACAACCCAACTGTGATTTTCTCGCGAGACCAACATCGAATCCGATCCTGACCTTGATGTCTTCTGCTACTGGTTGGGTCGAGCTTCGGTTAGAATCAAGGTAGGTAACTCAAACCTACTAAATATACTGTTCATTTGTTAAACCGGTAATAGATTCCTTCAGTGGTATTAGAGCGGAGCACGGATTTAGGAGTATGTTTCAAAATTATTGTTGGTCTATGTCTGTAATATCTAATGTGAATTTTTTTTTATTCGACTTTCTATTTTTATCATTGGATTTGCTTTGAGTCCGTCTCATGCCGAATTTTGAAATTTAGATTTTCAAAATTATGATAAAATATTTGAGATTAGCGACCTCGAAAACGTTATTTGTGAAACTTTCGTTGCAAAATTTCATCGGGAAGGTCATCAAATCGTCGAAAACCTGATCATAAAATACTAAGTAAGGCAATACAGATGAATTTGTTCATCTGATATAATGGCGACGTGGTAAGTTGTGATTCGTCTACACAGACCACTCAGAACGCGACACATGACAGATGCAATCATATCAGTCAAGTTGACCAAAAGACACCAATGGAAAACTGACGGTAACCAATTGAGGCAGAACACATGGCAGTGGTGCAATGAGTGTGTTGCTGCGCGTTAAGTGCATTTTTTCGGTTTGGTGGCACGTGTAATTTCCTTTCGGCAAGTGTCAGTACATGACACGTATTCTAACCTCCAAATTTTTTGAAATTTTCGGCATAATTAAAATTTTGGATTTTTGGATATATTTTTCACAATTTTTTTGAGTTTTAGAACTAGTTTTGCCAAATTTTTTGAATATTAAAAATTGTTTAAAAATTGTCAAAAATGTATTTTTTGCAAGAATTATTTTGGAAATTAGTTTTTAAAATAATTTTTTGAAAAACATGCGAACGTAGTTCTCATTTAGATAATTGAAATTAGATTTCAATTATTTCGATAATACGCGAGTATGTATATACTCGTTTTATTTGTAATTTATTACTAATATATGAATGATGGAAAATCACGTTGCATCGAACATAGTGCGAATTAAGAAAGAATTTGCACGACTCGTAAAAGAGAGTGTTTTGGGATGGTGGAGGTCATAAATGCACAAAGGTGATGAAGGTTCATTTATTTCATAAAAGATTATGAATTTTCATCATAATATTAGCTAAGTCCTTAGTCCAAGCTAGAATTTCAGGTGTATAGCAATTATGCTCTTATCACATACTGGTCGCACGGTCTATTTGCTTGTATGATGAAAGGATCAAGCATGGCTATTTAAGTGATAACCATGCTATATGATGATGTACCATACCGTCATGTGCAAGTGGGAGACGTTGGAAAAGTGGTCCGCCCATGACAAGTGAACCGAACCTGGTCAGTCAAGGAGTGAACTGAGACTGTGCACCGAGACCAATTGGTGATTCCAATTGAGATGGGCTCATAAGGCCGATGTGCTAATCCCATTGGGCTTGTAAGCCCTTGGGCCCATAAAGTCAAATTGAAGTTATATATAAATGAAGAATGAAAGAATGAAAATTCATTCTTCCATCCCACAAAAAACGTGAGAAAGAGGTAAAGGAAGAAGAAAAGGGTTCTTCTTCCTCCATGCTACACCTCTCTATCCACTCGTCCTTCGTTCGTCGATGCTTTAGACCTGTAGTGGCATCTAGGTTGCGAAACAGACGAGCACTCTCGTCGACAAGCCGACTGTGGTTTTCTTGCTAGACCAACATTGAATTTGATCCTGACCTTGATGTCTTCCGCTGCTAGTTGGGTCGAGCTTATGCTAGAATCGAGGTAGGTAACTTGAACCTACTAAATATACTGTTTATTTGTTAAAACAGTAGTAGATTCCTTTAGTTATATATTAGATATTAAATTTAGCTTATTTGTAAATTATTGAATGAACATGAATTAACTTCAATGGTGAATCAAAATACTGAAGGAAGACAAGGAAAGGAAGACGCCTTATCACTTCTTTTATGTCATCTTTTATTATTGAATCTGATGCTTTATTTTTTTTTTAGCAATCAATAGGAAAAACAGTTGGCACTCAGAAATTAGGGCTATCATAGAAGATTGTAGATCCATATTACAAGAATTAGAATGTGCTTTTTTTATCATGTATTTCATTAGCAAATTGAATTGTTCATTACTTAGTAAAGAAATCCAATTTTTATACTGGTCGGATTTACCCCTCGAGGGTAGCCTAGTGGCAAGAGACGTTGTCCTCAGTTAGCGAGGCGCAGGTTCGAGCTCATGAAGGAGTGATGTAATCCTGAGTAGCCCCGGTTATCACAGACTAGTGTCACGCAATAGATCTAGGTTGATCAAGTCTTGAGCTACTAGTCTTCAATGAAGTGCTATGGTGACCACACTCGTGCACGGGCTCAAGTCTGCTGCCTGTGTCAGCTATGGCTCTAGGAACATTCTGCAGAGGGAAGTATTACCTGCATGGTAATGGCCAGCATGGGTATGCTACTACTGATCGTCCATAGTTCCCCTTTTCCTGGCAAAAAAAAATAGCCTGATTTGGTATAATGTATTTGTACTTGACTTCACTGCATAAATTTTGACTAAGAACTTAGTCCAATAATAAAGATTTAAATTATATATTTTAAAAAATAACAGTTTTAATAGAAATAACAATTAATATCAGCAAAAATAATTATTAATAATTAATAACAAATAATTAATAGTAGTTGTTGTTGCCTCAAATTCGTAACAAGACCAAAATGGCTGAACAAGATGAAAATAGATTATGAACAGTTATAGTCATCTTAAATCCTGTAAGAACAACATGAAAGTGAGACCAATTGGTCCTCGAGGGATTCTCCGACACTCAAGTTAGTATTTAATTTGACATAGTTGTTGACCCAATTTTGGTCAACATGTGAAATCCCGCTAAATTTTAATGATTAACAAAACATGTGCAAAGTTAAGTTAAGCATGCTATATCCATTACGCACGTAGTGGATATACCCAATATCTATTAATACCACATAAAAGACTGTCACTGGAGTTAGTGAATACCATGCTACTTTGTCATTTGACTTTTTCTCCTTACTTGTTCTTGAGTTTTGCATACCAGTTGAGCTTTGATTTGCTATTTGCCTGTTTGAGTTGGTGTGTGAGATCATTTTGAGATTGAGAATCCACTTGTAATCAAGCTTTGATGTTAAGCTTGAAAGGTGGTATAGGTTTCCTTGCTTGTTCCTTGTAAAAGAAAAAGAGGTAGAGATTTTCTTGTTTGGGACTATAAAAACAAGGTGTAAAGGTTGCTTGTGAACCTGCAAAACAAATGGTGTTAACGCTAACCTCCGCCTATGAAGGGAGGAGTTTGTTTCGTGGATTCTAAACTCTCGAGCTAAGGCCTAAGGAGTGGACGCAGGTCAAAGAGGACCAAAATGATGGTCCCAAGAATGGCAATCCAAGAGGGGGGTGAACTAAATTTTGTGCAAGTTTAAAACCTTGTTAAAAATTTTTTGCAAATCAAAGAAAATAACAAAGTTCTTCAATCAAAATCAAAGTTAAATGCGAAAGCAAACAAATATCCAATCCACACACAAAATAAATCAAATGTATAAATAAGTTGAGGGAAGAGAGAACAAATCTGATTTATAGTGGTTTGGTCCTCCTTAACCTACGTCCACTCCTCTTGAACCCCTAGAGAATTTCAATCCACTATCTTCTCACTTCCTGGTGGAGGGAAACAATTTACACCACTTATTTTTCAGGGATCAATAAGCAAACCAAAGCTTTACTTTTTGAGAGCTAAACTAGGAAACCGAACACCTTGTTTTATGGACCAAACAAGATAACCAAACCTCTAGATTTTGTAGGTTAAACTAGATAACCATTACCTACTAAATTTTTAAGGCTCACTAGCAACCACTCATGTTTTTCTAAGGTAAAACAAGGAAACCTATTGTAAAATCCTGCTCGTTCTGACTATTTTTTCTATAGTACTCTGTTCAATTCCGATAAGAACTTCTGTAAAAAAATTTGATTCCATTTGAATCTTGTTCAAATCCGATTTGAATTTTTGTTTGATATAATGATTAAATGTTTGAAAGTGTTTAAAGGTGTTAAGTGATGATAATTTGGTAAGTTTAAGTGTCGTTGAACCTCGAGAATAATGACTTGCTCGAGTAAACATTTTGTGTTACTCGAGTGAAATTACCCGCAGATAACTCGAGTTAAAGAAAGCCATTACTCGAATTATATGATGGATGAATTACTATAGTAAGACTCTGTGTTACTTAAGTAAACGAAGTTATATTTCCGCATTTATGCATGTCTTACTGGAGTAAGATGTTTGCTTACTCGACTAAGCCCTGTTTCTGGGCAATCGGTGTGTCGGCTAGTAGCCTTTAAATTTGGGTTTATTCGATTTTATCTATCATTTTTAACTCTAAAAAATCTCCCTCAACCTCCAAAAATATTTATCTTCTGTTCCTTTTGCTTATTCATCCATCTTTTCACGGATTTGAGGTAAAGACCCTTCTTTGATTTGGTTTTCTTGTTTCTAAGTCATTTGGGGACTTTAGAACTTGATTATGATGTTAGGGTTAGGGATTTATTGTTGACGGACATAAGATGATTATGAGATTCTTTTTTTAGACAAAATGAATGAATTTAGATTGGTTGATAATAGATTAAGCTTGAATAAAGATAAAGTGAGTATGGAGTGTCTGGAGACATTGGGTCTCGACTGTTTTGAGTATCTGAAGGGGTTACTCGAGTAACACAATTTTGTTAATCAAGTAATATAGACCACGGTTTACTCGAGTAACCCAAAAATAGTTACTCGAGCAATAGGGGTCATGGTTTACTCGAGTTAACCAGAATGATTACTCGAGTAAAATGGAGGTTCAGTTACAAGAGTAAGAGTTTTCATTACTCGAGTAAGGGATGATTAAAATGGATGTTTTGCATAATTGGGGTCTAATTTGATATTCTCTATGATTAAGTACTTTTTGTAATTTTGAAATTCTTTAAAGACTATTTTGTAATTTTTTGTAAAGTTTGATTTTTGAGGTGAGAGCATTAAATCTTTGATTGAAATATGATTTATGTTATGGTTAGGGGCTTGAGTCAACATTTGTATTTGTACATACTCTGCAATGCCATAGTTACCAAGTCTCAGTATGTTGTGATATGTTTTTGTTTCAACTTTTTTCTACTTTAGAGGTGATCATCCATTCACAAGTGGACTGTGAGTTGGATTATTAGCTCGGTGTCTAAGTGAGTGTGATGACTGTTTCAGACACATAGGCTATGTCTTTTGAACTTTATATGTTTTTTATGTGCCTGACCTCTATATGTAATTTGGAATAATTAAAGGGTAAGAGAATCCTAAAATTTGAATTACGTGAAATCTTTGCTATGAAAATCTATTTTGGAAATTATTTCATTTTCTAAAATAAATATTCTGTTCTGAAATAATTATTATGTTTTTGTTCTGTTTTTTGTAAACAATTTTTTGCAATAATTTTTTTGTCTGAATATTAGTATATTTTTTGATATAAGAATTTTGTTCAGTATTTATAATATTATGTCTTATGTTTCTGATTTCTGATATATATTTACATAAATATTAAATATATTTTTTTTGTAAAATAATTATCTGATATGCATGCCTGCTTGGTTTGAAATATTATTAAATTTACTTAATCTGACTCGAGACACCTACGCTACGGGGGTAAGTGTAGCCTTTGGTATAATATTATGAAGGTCCAGTTACCAGGATAAGATGGTAACCATGTGTCTAGATTACATATGTGAGCCATATCGAGTGGCAGTAGTCCACTCATGATTTGAGATCTGATTAAGATCTATTTTCTGGTGGCCATAATCCACGCATGATTTGAGGTCTAACTCTAGCCCTATTGTCTAATTCTACTATATATATATTTAATATAAATAATAATGTCTGACTGTATGTTGTATGCTCTGGATGTAAAAATTTTTTTGAAAAACATTATATATTTTAAAGTCTTAATAACTCCATTTGTTTAATTCTGTTTCCGTTAAGTTTTTAATTTTATTCTCAACAATTATTTTAAAAAAATAATAAATATTTTTTTTGTCATATTAATTTAATTCGTGGGATTGTCTGTTGTTTGTATTGTTTTCGAAGAATGTCAAAGGGAATTTTTGAATTACTATCTGTAAATATGCGAATGTATACTATTAGTATACAATATATACATTGTAATCCCAATATGGTTATCCAAAAAAGGGGGTGAATTGGATTTCTTACTAAGTATAAAAACTTTTTGAAACTTTTTGCAGTATTTAGAAAACAGAAATCAGTAGCTCAATCCAACACACAAACTCAGAAATTGAAATGAAAAATAAGTAAGGGATAGAGAAAACAAATCCACGATTTATAATGGTTCGATCCTCCTTGGCCTACATCCACTCCTCTAGCCTCAACTAAAGAATTTCAATCTACTAAATCTTCCTCACTTGTAAGTGGAGGCAAATCATTACAACCTCTTTTTTTTCAGGCTCACAAGACAACCTTTACAATCCCTTGTTTTTAGCTAGCTTAACAAGTAAACTAATACCCATTTGTTTTTCTAAGGAATCAAACAAGCAAAACTATCCTACCCTCGAGCTTTACCACC
>CAODLS012005839.1:0-15947 GCA_948243855.1 Flueggea neowawraea
GGATTCATCATGTAGTATGGTTTGTTGTACTAATTTCAACATCTCTTCTTCAGCAGGATCATTCCAAATAGATTGCTTGAAATTATCTCGAATTTTTTTGTACTCCTCATCATCAGAAGAGGAGGAAATATTTGCAAGTGCAAATTCTTCCATTATTTTATTTTTGTTGTTTGAAATATAATCAAAAAAATCGTTGGGATCCATTGAAAAAATATTTGGAGAGAAATTTTAAGAGTTGAGAGAGTTTGGGGAGAGAAATGGGTGTTTGAAGTGAAGAAATGATAGAAAAAAATGTTTATGGGGTATTTATAAGAAAATAGGTAAAACTAGCCGTTATGAACCAAAATGGTAATTTTCGACCCCCAACGGCACTCCAACGGCAATATTACCGTTGGAGTAAATCTGACCCAACTGTTAGATTTTGATTTTTTTTAAAAAAATAAAAATGTCAGGCGCTGGGCCAGTGGACCCCGCGACTGGCCCCGCGCCTGACAGCTAGCCCATCATCCCGCAGGAGAACGGGCTAGCAGACCGAGAAGCAGTAACGCATCCCGGTTTGCAGGGCTAGAAACGGGCGTTACAACCCGCCTAAGTTTGAGAGAAGCTTGTGAAAGTCTTTTGCTAGGACTCCACAATTCCTATTTCTAAATGGTTAACACCACAAGTCAAACATAAAAAATTTCTTTTGAACAACTCTCACTTTTAATTGAATGTGGATTGCATTATGATTGAATAGAAGTAATTATTATTAAAATGTATGTTCAACTTTAGAATAGATTTCCTAACAAGAGCAATTAAAATTTAATAACTGTGAATTTTTTAAACACTTACCACATGTTTGGTTGAGAGGATAGAAAATGAAAGAAAGAAAAAAAAAAGATAAGCAGATAAGAAGGAATGGTAGAGAAAAAGATTTTAACTTTGGTTTTTTTATGATAGTTTAAAATTTCATTAATCATAATAAGGGATATATAAAGTTTGAGGAGTGTTAAACATAGAACAATAAGCTCGATGATATGTATTAACTGACCACAATACATAGCCATAAGCATTGAAGTTACGTAGATTTTCCAAACAAAACAAGACTAAAAAAATTACAAACTAAATTGAACTACCAAGCATAACCAAAACAACAGAAGTAAGACTACCATAATGAAATGGTCCACAATTCGGTATAAGCGCACAATTTTTTTTAAGCAATATCTGACAATTAATAAGTTCCTAACCACTAGATCTAAAAGTTTAAACACGAGTTGCTTATGTTATAATCTAAATTTAGACCCTAACCAGTGTAGGAATCAAAGGATTTGGTCCACCTCGAAACACATTATCCTGAATAAATCCTTCTTTAACATACAATCAGTCCATTAATCATGTTATTCTAAAGATTATAAAAATCTTAGAATTTCTAAAAAAAAATAATTGGCAGAGTCTGCTCTATTAATATGAGCATTTCTCTGTTACCAATTATAAGAACATCCAACAAAGAATCATAACTAGATTTGGTACTTGCTCCTTTTATATTTAAACACTAGAGGTAAAACACAAGTAAACTAGTGACCAATTAACTATACAAAAATAAATACAAATGCTAACATTTTGTAGCGCAGCGAAATAAACACAAGTACAGGAACGACATATATGCTAGTATTGTAAAGTGCATGAATTGGTTAGATTGAGGATGTAAGACTATTCTACAATATAGATGTAACACCCCAGCCCTAATTAACCATGCGTAACATACATATATATATTGGTATATGCATTGCATATACATTTTCATGATATAATATCCATTAATTATAATTGAGATTTAGATGTAAAGATAAATATTTAAGGAATTAGTTAGTAAATAATATTTAAGTATAATTGTGTCTCGACGAGTGTTGATTAAAGATACAACATGGAGATTATATGTCACGACCTGTTTTCGGACCATGACCGGCGTACGAGGCGAACCATCTATGAAAACCTGGTTCGTCTCGCACAAATCTTGGAGAACATAACTAAAACTAATCTATTAAAAACATTTCAAAACCAATTAAGTTTTAAAAAATAATTAAATCCAAACTCTAATAAAATATAAGTTTTCATAATGATAAATATTTGATAGATAATAAATCATGTTTAAATATCAAATAAATATACATAATCAAACACCCACAAATATACCGGCGTGGAGCAACTAACAAAATAAATAACTGGGCCGAACAAAATGACATTGATTGCAACTTTAGAGTGCCTCACCGAGTATTGGATGCCGATAAATTGCAATCAACTAAAATCGCCTGAAAATAAGAAGAAAGGAGATAGACAGAAAAGAAAGGGGGTAAGAACCCTAGTGAGTAAACGGCACTCCAAATCGTCTCATGCATGCCTCACAAATACTGTTTTGAAAACAATTCAAAATATATCACATGCAGATATATAAGTATACATATAGATTTACATTCTAAATACAAACTAATAGTTTCGAAAAATTATTTTGAAATCCTCTCAAACAAGTTAGAAAACAAACAATCACCAAATCGACTGAATGAATAAATTAAATAAAACATTAAATTTCCAAAATCTAAAATAGCCAAAATATTTTCTTTCAAAAAAATATTTACTAAAGAGTACTTTGATTTTTCCAAAAAATTTTCAGAGAAAAATATCAAAAGGTCAACATAACCAAAGATTATATATCCAAGACAAACATAAACTTTTAAAATGCATTTATGCAAATTAACCATTTTACCCAAAAACGAAAACATTGTCAAAATCATTAATCATGCCATGAAGATATCATGTCGAATGACAATCAGAGTTGGTAATCATTGATCATACACCCATATTATATTAGCACTGAGTTGACTAGATCAGATCAAATAAACTAGCAACCATAGGAGTCTGAATGGTACCTGACTCAAAAGAGCTAACAGTCGACAACCTTAGGTGCTCAAAATAGTACCTCGTCCACCCTAAGGGTCTCAAGACTGTAACTGACAGAAATTGATCTAAGCACATTCGCGAGCATTGCAGTCCATGTTCTCCAACAAGATATACCCCATCAGACTACAATACAATATACTACGAAAAAAATGAGCAATAATACAGACTCGCTGAAATTATTATGCCAAACAAAACATATCAAAACCAACATTCTGACATGGGACCTGAGATAAAATCGTATGTGGACCTTCGCCACTAAAATAGCTCATATGTGGACCTCCGCCACTAAAGAAGAGCTCACATATGCTTGCATTGGATACATGGTTACCACCATCCTTGGTAATTGGGCATTCACATTTGCATACCAAATGTCATATTTACCCCCATAACAAAGGTGTCCCATATCGAAATATTTTACCGAAAACGTATGCAAATATTTATTTAAAAATATCCTAACAGGCAACATTCCGAACATGCATATTATTCACCAAATGTATCAAATGTTCAACCGAAACGTTTATTAGTAAAAATATTTCAAAGTACTAAACAAATTATTTATTTCTAAAATACATTAAATCCCAAAAATAAAACACATGTTTTAGAAAAATATTCTTAAATCCATGCAGATCATTTTCTAAATAGAGAATATCTTCAATTTCAAAACAAAGGGTTTATTATTGAAACCATAATAAATATCAAAACATAATATTTATTTCAGAAACTATTAAAACTCCAAACAAAACATTTATTACAAAAACGTAATAAATTCCAGAGCAGATTTTCCATGTAAGCCAAATTTTAGGATTTTCAATCCTTTAATAATTTCAGATTACATGCAAAGGTTCATACACAACCAAAAACAATATAGTTTTAGAAGACACAACCTATGTGTCTGAAACTGTCATTCCACTTACCTAAATATCCAAGTTGAATGGCTCAGTCATGCACCACTAGTGGCTGACTGACCTCGCTGACTCGCATATGAAGCTGAAACAATTATCAAAGCAGAATCAAAGATAAAATGCTGGTATTGTGGCGGTACCAAAATGCATGAAAATGTAAATGCAGACTCAGACTCTAGCATAATGCTCAAATCCCCATTTCGAATGAATATCCAACATAAAAGTCAAAAATCTAACTCCGATATAAAATTACACTTTAGTCTTTGAACTCTGAAAAATTATGGTTCAGCCCTCAAAATATTTCAAATTTAATATTGAGTCACTAGTACTCCAAAAATAACTAGTAAATCCTCAAAATCCCAAAAATATATAAATTAATTCTCCAAATATACAAAATCCCATTTTAGTCATTAAAATGCACAATATCACTTTTGGTCCCCAATAGTAAATTACCCAAATAGTCCTTACATCCAATTCAACCGTTGAAAATCGAATCTAACCACCCACAATAGTCAATCTTAACCTCTTAAACCTAAATCCAATCTCCATTTCAACAATTAAACTCAAAATCATCACAAGTTCTCAATTAGAAATTTGGATTTCTATGAACCCTAGAACAACCAACCTCAAATCTTCAAAACCTACAAAGATTTATGTTAACCTAAGTCCCTTCTACCTAGATACATAAAAACAAACTCAATTCTAACCAAAAACCCAATCAAGATCAGCCAAAACCGTCACCCATGTTCAAAAACATACCCATTTGATCCAAAAGCATAAATCCTCAAAACTAGAGCTCAATATAGGTTCATTTAACCTCAATCTATCCTAAACAAACAACATCAAGCTTCCAATAATACAAAATGGTCATCAAGCAAATCAAATGAACAATTCGATCAAAACCCTAAAAATGCAATTTCAAGAAGAAAAATGGATGAAAGAAGGAATTGAAAGGGAAATCTTACCTCCAAATGTGTTAGTAAACCAAAGAGAAGTAATGAGGGCAGTTGAGAGACAAATTTTGGTGGATTTGAGGAGTAAATGACGAGTGAGGGGGCGGTTGAGGGTTATAAAGATGAAGATAAGTCGAGGTGTACCATTTCAATTTTTACAAGGCTAACTCGAGTTAGAGGTTCCTTAACTCGAGTTAAATTTTCCTAGAATCGAACCCTGAAGCATGGCTTACTCAAGTTACATAAAGGTTAACTCGAGTTATCCAACCATCATATAACTCCAGTAACATTTATTGGCCCAAAATGGCCATCCAAGATGGGGTGAATTGGATTTCTAACTTTTAAAACTTGTTCACAAATGTTTTTGAAATTAATAAAATTTTCAAAGTAAACATAACTCAAAGCAAGAATATTAATCCAATTCACACAAACAATAATTGTAACGAGAGAAGGGATAGAGAAATTAAATCTAAGATGTATAATGGTTCAACCTTCTTAGCCTACGTCCATTCCTTAAGCTTTCCCTTGAGATTTTGAATCAACTATGTCTCTTGTTTCAACGGGTGCAAGATTAAACCTTTACAAAATCTTGCTTCAAATGTACAAGATTAAACCAATACAAACTCTTGCTTGGATGGGTGTAAAATTAAACTTCTACCAATATAACTCTTGTTTTATAGGCAAACAAGAAAACTATTCCTCTCTCAAATACAAAGATAAGATTGACAATGAAGAACGAAATCAATAATGAACACTCTCAAGAAATAATCAATTTGCAAGTGAAAGTCACTCTTGAGAGGTGTGTTGATGATTTGCAAATATAAGTAAGAAAAATCTTGATGTTGTTGTAAGATGTTTTCATGTGATGAACAACACTTCTCTGATTTGTCTTAAGGTTATTTATAGATTTCCAAGTCGATATGGCCGTTGAAAGATTGAATGTAGTCGTTGTGAGATAGAATAACCTTGCACTTAATGCTCTGACATAACATCTAACTTGAGTTATCCATTTGTGTTACTCGAGTTAGCCATTTGTAGAATGACCCTTGAAACGTATAACTCGAGTTATCCTTCAGTGTAACTAGAGTTAGCCATTTTTCTAACCTTTGGAACCTCGACATTTGAACATTTTGTGTCAGCCTTTTTGCTTCCAAGGGTTAAATCGAGTTAGGCAATTGGTTAACTCTAGTTAGAGGTTCATCTTCAAGTTGCTCAAGTAATGCATGATGTTACTCGAGTTGAATTTTCATCTCTGATATTGATAATTGGATAACTCGAGTTATATAACCCCTGAACAACTCGGGTTAGATCTTTTGTTAACTCGAGTTATATGACACCTAGATAACTCGAGTTGCACTTCCTGTTACTCGAGTTAGATAACTTTGTTCTTTGCCTCTGGACATTTCTGTTACTCGAGTTAGGTACTTTGTTACTTGATTTAGCTTTCAACATCCATGCTTAAATGCTCAAGAATCAAAACCCAATTTTTTTCATTATCAAAACACAATGAGATATAAATGTTAACCACCATTAGTTCAACAATCTCTCAATTTTTTATGATGACAAAATATACACGAATTTAAACATCTATTCAACAATAACAAATAAATTGGTCAAGGATTTTACTCGTTGTCACTTGGTTAGTTCAACACATTAATAGAAAGATGTTCAAATCAACATTGATACCAATTATAAGGAATTATGCATCATTCCCCCCTTTTTTGTAATCGTCAAAAAGGATATGCAAATTATGCAAAGATAAGATATACTACCTCTTTTTCAAAGAAAATAATCAAGAACAAAACTCTCCCCCTAAGTAAATGCATTTTTCAAAGTTATCATATAGGAAGTAAAAACTCCCCCTTTAAAACTCAAAAACTCAACATATGCATGAGATATTATTTGAACAACAATATTTAACCAATTTGCAATCAATGCAAGTATGTATTAAACACATAATGTCAACAATTAAGCAATGATTCAAATAAGTACAAAATATCATGGGAACATAAAAAATAATGCAACAAAACATATTCAATGAACAAGTAAACAAATTGCATATAAAGAAAAATTTAAAGGAAAGTTTATGGTCAAGAATGTGTTACCCTTTTTACTTTCTTATCTTTGTCTATGATTGCCTTTGAGCACAAAACTCCAAATTCATTGTTGTTATCCTCACTTGACCTAGTGTCATCATCCTCAAGAATTCTCATTTTTCTCCTCTTGCCATTTCTCCTCAAATATGGACAATTCGGTTTGACATGTCTTGGTTCGTCACACTCATAGCAAATAAGCTTGTTCATTCTATTGCTTTCATTCTTTGCCATTTTTTCTTTGTTGAGGAACTTTTGAAGCCTCTTTGTGAGATATTTGACCTCTTCAAAATCTTCCTCTTCATCATCATCATCTTCACTTGAACTTTCAAGATATTTTGAGGATGCATTGAAAGTTATGCCCACTTCTTCTTGTTGTTGTTGTTGTTGTTGTTGTTGTTGTTGTTGTTGTTGTTGTTGTTCTTCTTCTTCTTCTTCTTCTTCTTCTTCTTCTTCTCTATGAGCGGCGACACTCCAGATCGCCTCATACATGCATCACACAGACAGGTTTGAAAACATTTCGCAAATACCACATGCGATATACTAAATACATATATATATATATATATATATATATATATCATATCTTTGAAAAACTCATTTCTGAAAATGTTCGTACCCTCAGCAAACAACATACAACATGCATAAGATTAAATCTTTTACATATATATATACATACATATGCCTGAGTACTGAATATCTGATAGGGACGAAACTGAACTAATGTGGCAACACCACCTGATATCCAACTCATGTGGCAAAGCCACCTGGTATTAACTGATCTCGTGTGCTTGCGCTACACACACGGGTTACCACCTACCTTGGTAACTGGGCCTTAACCGATTAATGGTATACCATAGGCTACGCATAACTCCCGTAGCTAGAGTGTCCCAATCCATAGATTATATACATATCATATATTAATAGTAAGCACATGCAACAGATACTTATACGGATACTGATAAAGGACTGATACATATGTCCCATACTGATAACTGAATTCCTTATAACACATAATCAGATTTCATTATATTTTCCAATTATTAATTATTATGGTTTACAGATATGGCCTGAACACATCAAAACATATAGGTTCTGAAAGACACAACCTATGTGTCTGAAACTGCTAGCACACTCACCTGGTGGCCAAGCTAAACTCCAATCAAGCACCACTGGTACCTGACTGGTTATGCTGACAAGAACAAGAAGCTGAAACAAATAAATCATATCACACTGATCAGAATAGAGTACTGGTATGTGGCGGTCCCGAATGTATGCATGCAATGCAATGCAAATGCCATCATAACCTCGATGGTGCTGAAAACTAGAAATGCATCAACTCTCAAACCCATCGATACCTGATAAACGCTTGTTTATACATATTTGTACCGTTGATTTCTTATTGTTTTTTTATTATTCGAGCGCTAATGATGAGTTTCGGTACTTTAATCGTACATAATTGCATTTTCAGGTCATGTGATCGTGTTTTGATATAATTGAGCAAAAACAAACCAAAACGGATATTAAACGACGAAGTTTGAGGCACCACTGAAAAGACACAGTTTGGAAGCCGAAGACTTGCCCGTGTAGTTTCATGATCTGCTCATGTCCTATTCGCCAGAGTCAAGTGCACATTCATAATGCAAGACACGTCCTTGGAGTGAAAGACACGACCGTGTAATTTGAATTGCGTCTATGTCTTACCAATTTCAGAACCAAACGCGTCAAAGGATTGAGACAAAGGAGTTTTAATGCAAGACACAATTTGAGGGACAAAGACACGACCGTGTAATTATGATTTTGCTTGTGTCTTTCCAGCTTTATGAAGTTTACCCTCTTTTGACCTATTTAAGGGGCTTTCGGGGTTAAACCAAGAGGAGGCCTCCATTTTGCACAAAAACACAGAGCTGGTGAGAGTTGGAGAGCTAGGGATCACGGGGAGAAGGTCATTGGAGAGGATTTACATCAAGTTTGGGTGGATTTCTTAAAGATTGGAGGATTCTCAATGGGTTCCCTTTTTCTCTTTTGGTTTTCATTCATTCTTGTTGTTTTATTCTCTGCAATTATGAACTAATCTTGTATGCATCTAGATGTGATGAACCCTAGGATAAATTTATGAATGGGTCTTGTTGCTTTGCTCATTTGTTTGTGATTTGTGACTCGCTTATAATACATTATGTTGTTGAATCAATTATGTCTACCGGTGACATTGATTGCATGCTTGGTAATCGAGAGATTTATTGCATGTTTAGAATCGCTTATAGGTGAGAGGAGTTGCAATACCCAACTGACTGATCACCCACACAAACTGTAATCAACCTCTTAAACATGTATCCAACATCTATAATGACCAATAAGGTCAGAATCATCAAGATTCTTTACCCTCAAGTTCGAATTCTCGGACCCATGATGGATGATCTATCCATTCACAAGGTCCAACTCAAATCAAAGCATTTCTAACTCAGATCTAAATTAATACAGCATAAACAACTTCAGATTCAACTAGAAATTCACAAAATCTGAATCCTTAGCTCAAAATAAACCCATTTCGTTCAAATGTAAAATCTTCCAAAACTGAAGTTAAATCCAGTGCTTTCAACCTTAAGCATCCTTAAACTAACAATGTTTAACTCCTTTGAACACAGAAAGATTATATGTGAACTCAACACTCATTTTCAAAAAAACCCTAAATGAGTAAATGCATAACAAAAAATGACGAAGAGAAGAAATCATCAGACGTTTCTTACCTCAAGGAAGCAAAAGGACAGACGAAAGAGCAATGAAAGAGGAAGAGGATTGATCTCTGGAGAAGTCTCGTTGGTTTAGAGGAGTAATGGTAGAAGAAAAGGTAGGTGGGTGTATTTATAAACCCACGGAACTTATACGCTGCGCGTCACTTAATTTGGTATCGGCCTGACACTTCTACATGCGTTGAGCCAGCCTCTACGCACACTGAACAAGGTATGTGTGCTTAGACAAGGCTTCTGTGCACGTAGATGGAAGATCTGGTGACTTTCTACCCTCAGATTTAAAATCAACATGCGTATTCCTATATGAAACCCTTATGCAATGCACGTAGATCGTCGATCTGACGACCTCTTCTCCTCGGATTCCTCTTCAACGTGCATTTCAATTCCAACAATGCACGTAGTTCATCACTTTTTTCACTGTCTGAATCTCAACGATGCTCAACACACGCAGCACATCACCCACGAACGTTGATGCCCTGAGGCACATTCACGGTCCAACTCGAACACTCATCTACGTGCGTAGAATCTCTTCTTCAATGCATATAGATGCCCTTCAGCGTGCCTTGCATGAATAACATGACCTCCAAATCATTCTCACTCAACACTAATGGTTTGAAACCTTATTTACCTTAAAGACTGGATGGAATGCTACCAAATTCTGGTTAGAACCGATTGGGTATTACATACATCCCCCCTCAAAAGAAAATTGTCCCTGAATTTCCATGCAACTAAGTGCAAGCTACAAACAATCCAAGTTCTAGGTTAAGAACTCTATCCAAAATCTCCTCAACAGACACCAAGTCCAAATTATCTAGGAGGATTCTACCTCAAAACCCCACAGAAGCATCATCAAAACTCCAATTTACCCGAACCAAGCATGCAAATATGGTTAGAACATACATGACAGAGATGCAGATATGCATGAATAGAGATAGAGATAAAAGGTACTAACCTAAAGATCTGCAGAGCTGAACAAGTGCGCATATCTACTACGCATCTCCTCATCGGCCTCCCAAATGGCCTCCTCAGCTGAGTGATGCCTCCAGATCACCTTCACTGAAGCTATCTCTTTGTTTCTGAGTCTCTTGACCTACCGATCAACAATTCTCACTGGAACCTCATCATAGGACAAATCGAGTCTCACCTCAACTAAATGTGGTGCCAAAATATGTGACAGATTAGAGATATACTTCCTCATAAGCGAAACATGGAATACTAGATGGATAGAAGCAAATTGAGGCGGTAATTCCAACTCATATGTCACGGCTCCCACACGGCCGATGATCTCAAATAGACCAATGTATCTCAGGCTTAACTTACCTTTCTTCCCAAATCTCATTATGCCTTTCATCGGCGATACCTTGAGAAATACATGGCCACTAGCTGCGAATTCCAGATGTTTATGCTTCAGATCAACATAATTCTTCTGTTGACTGTGAGCAGTCTGGATCCTCTGCTGGATCAATCTAACCTTCTCAGTAGTTTTGACGATGAGATCTGGCCCCAAGGGCTCTCTCTCACCGGCTTCTGTCTAACACAGCGGAGATTTACACTTTCTATCATATAATGCCTCGTAAGGCACCATCCCAATACTCGAATGGTATGAGTTGTTATGTGCAAACTCTACCAATGGAAAGTGGGAATCCCAACTCCCCGTAAATTCCATATCACACGCTCTCAACATATCCTCCAAGTTTTGAATCGTGTGCTCGAATTGACCATCAGTCTGCGGACGAAATGCAGTGCTAAAGTCCAAACGAGTACCCAACTCTTCTTGCATTTCTGCCAAAACTGCAAGATAAACTGAGGTCCTCTGTCTGACACTATAGAGACTGGCCACCATGCAAACATACAATTTTGTCCACGTATATCTTTGCTAGGTGTGTTGCTCCATTTGTCATCTTGACAGGAAGAAAATATGCCGACTTGGTCAATCAATCAACTATAACCCAAATAGAGTCTTATCCAGAAGGTGTCAGTCGTATCCAGAAGGTGTCCTTAGTAACCTAATCACAAAATCTATCATAATACGTTCCCACTTCCACTCCGAAAAAGGTAACTCCTGCAATAGTCCAGAAGGACACTAGTGCTCAAACTTGACCTGCTAACAGGTCAAGCATCGACTAACAAATTCATTGATATCCTTTTTCATCACTGGCCACCAATAATACTCTTGAAGATCCTGATACATCTTAATGTACCTCGGGTGTACAAAATATGTAGAGTTGTGACCCTCGGCCATAATCTCCTAGCGTAATCCACCAGAGAATGGTACGCACAATCTCAGTCCAAACTAGAGGACTCCAGAATCGTCAATGCTAAACCCAGGTACACCAAATGATCTGACATTCTCCATCAGACTTTGCATATCAGAATCCTCCTTCTTAGCCTCTCGGATCCAATCCAACAATATAGGTCTCGCCTCAACATAACCAAGCAAAGCCCCAGAGTCATCAAATTGTAATTTAACCCCAGATTCTATCAGACGCTGCCATTCAGACACTGCTGGCTACCTGTTTACCTTAATATGAGCTAAGTTACCCACCAATTTTTTACTCAGAGCATTGATAACGACGTTAGCCTTGCCAGGTGATATGATATGGTACAATCATAATGTTTCAGTAATTCTAGTCAACGTCTCTGTCTTAGACTCAACTCTCGCTGCCCAAAAATATACTTTAAGCTCTTATGATTGGTGAAAATCTTGAAAGTCTCTTCGTATAGATATTGTCTCTAGATCTTGAGCGCAAACACCACTGCTGCTAACTCCAAGTCTTGCATCGGGTAATTTTGTTCATGCCTTTTAAGCTATCTCGATGTATAGGCAATCACCTTGCAATGTTGCATTAGAACACAACCTAGGCCAACTCTCGATGCATCACAGTATATGGCAAAAGCTCTAGAGCCTGACAGTAAGACTAACACTGGCGCGCTCGTCAGACACCTTTTTAGCTTTTGGAAACGATCATCACATCTATCAGACTAAGCAAATTTAACCCTTTTCTGGGTCAATCAGCTCATAGAAGCTACAATATGAGAAAAGTCCTGGATGAACCTCCTATAATACCCAGCCATCCCCAATAAACTCTGAATCTTAGTAACGGTCTTAGGCCTATCCCAATGGAGTGCTGCCTCCACCTTCTTTGGATCCACCATAATACCGTCTCTGGACACCACATGTCCCAGAAATGCTATTTGCTCCAGCCAGAACTCACACTTCAAGAACTTTGCAAAAAGATGATGCTTTCACAGTGTTTGCAAAACTGATCTCAAGTGCTCGTCATGCTCCTCCCTACTCCCCAAGTAGATCAGAATGTCATCAATAAAAACAATGACAAATCGATCCAGGTATGGTCTAAACACCCTGTTCATCAAATTCATAAATGTCACTGGTGCGTTAGTTAACCTAAAGGACATTACTAAGAGCTCATAATGACCATACCTAGTTCGGAAGGCTGTCTTGGGAATATCATCTCCCCTGATCCTCAACTGATGATATTCCCACCTCAATTCGATCTTAGAAAACTATTATGCACCCTACAATTGGTAAAATATATCATCTATCCTTGGAAGTGGATATTGTTTCTTCACCATTACCTTGTGAAGCTGTTGGTAATCGATGCACATAATAAGGCTTCCATCCTTCTTCTTGACAAATAAAATCGAAGCGCCCCAAGGTGAAATGATCGGTCAAATAAATCCCTTGTCTAACAACTTCTTCAACTGAGTCTCTAACTCCTTCAACTCTGCTAGTGCCATCCGATACGGTGGAATCAATATCGGATAGGTATGGCAAACTCAATCTCCCAATCTGGTGGTAGTCCCGGTAACTTCTCTGAAAATACGTCAGAATACTCTCGTACCACCAGTACATCTTCCATAATCATCTCCGAACTCTATGGTTTAGTGAGCATAAATGCTAAATACACCTCGCAACCCCGACGTATCATCATCTCTACCTTAACAGCGGATACGTAACTCCACACCACACTGTCTCGTTTGCCCTGGTAACAGAACTTAGTCTATCCATGCGGTCAAAAACATACTCTCTTGGCAAAGCAGTCCAATGTAGCATGCCAATCAGAAAGTCAATTGATGCCCAGAATAACATCAAACTCACCCACATCCAGCAATATGAGATCGACTACTAACTCATGCCCATTGAACGAGATCACACAACCTTGAACCCCAAAATCAGTCAACAACTTGCTAACCAAAGGCGATGAAACCTCAAGTAACTTGTCCAACTAACATAACACTAGACCCGAACGCTCAACAAAAGGTGGAGTGATAAATGAATGTGATGCACCAGTATCAAATAATACATATGCAGGGGTACCAAAAATGGAGAGCGTACCAGTAACAATAGCATTAGAGGTATGAGCCTCTTGACGAGTCAGATGATACACCCACACCTGACCTAATTCTGTCGCACTACCCTATCTGGTCTGACCATGACCACCACCCTGAGTACTCTGGCCATGGCCCCCAAATCCTTCTATGCCTCCTCCTGCACCTGCACTAGCTGTGCCTAAACCCCTACCTCTAGTCTGGCTAGCCTAAGACTCCATGTTCAATCTATGGGGGCAGTCAACTATCTTGTGACCCGACTGGCTATAATAAAAGCAGTTTCCCCTGGTCTTATTACACACACAGGGTGCCTCTTCTCACACATCTCACACAGAGGCAATAAACTCTTACCAACACGTTCTAAGCTCTGACCGGTGCCCTGACCCTTAGCACATTTCGCCGGTTGTGCTACACTATAGCCCTGGGTACTCTGACTCCCAGTGGAGTGTTCGCATCTCTGATCCGAATGAGCCCCATACTCTGGCCCTGATGGCCTCCTAAAGTACCCTTTGTCTTAGCTTTCTTGGACCCTCTTGGATACCTCTAATCCATGTACTCCATACCCTGGGTAGTCTGTGCTATCTGCCCCACGGTGCTCAACCCAAGAGTAGCCATCGCTCTATTGATCGTGGGTCGAAGACCATCCAAAAAATTCCTAGCCAAAGCCTCCTCTCATTGACACTGAGGAGGTGCATACTTACTCAACTCCTTAAACCTCTCCTCATATTCTATCACTGATGTGCCCTCTGTCTGTCGATAGTCATTGAACTCATCTGCCTTCTTGTCCCTAATGCTCCGGGGAAGGACATATATGATGAGCTCATTCTTGAACTCAGCCCAACTAACATGTCCCTTAGTCTCATAGCTCAACCACCACTGAGCTGCTCTACCTTAGTGAGGAAATCATGGGGATCCTCACCCATCTTTCCCAAGGTATCATTTCTGACCGGTGGCGCTACAGGCGTAACTATAGGAGTAGCCTCTGTAACTATCTTAAGCTGAGGCTGCAGAACAGGTGGTTCCACTAGTGGCGGAGCTGGTGCCACTGCAGACGGAGGGACTGATGGACCCCCAGCTGCCTGTCCCAGAAGAGTCATCTATATACAATCAAGAATTCGAGCCATGCGCTCAAACATCTCTCGTTGAGTGTTAAGTAACTGCTGTGATAGTACCGGTTGAGGTTGTGGCTGTTGCTGCTGAGGTACCGAATGAGGCGTAGCAACCTCCGGCTCACTGATAGAATCATGATGGTCTGCTACAGAATGGGCTGCAGCCTTCACAGGCACGCGCCTAGGCCTACCACGAGGTCGACGACCACCACCTTGATCCATATCTACACATACCAGACAACAAACACATATGCATATGTCAAACACCACTGATTGCCACAATACTACGAAATACTTAGAAAGGTATACAGAAGCAAATCAAGCTGACTCGATCAAATATATCTATGCTCTACACTGACCCAGACTATACAAAACCTAGGCTATGATACCACCTTTGGAATCAGAGTACACACATGCACAAGACTTACAAAACCTAGTCTCTGATACCACATTTGTCACGACCCAATGTCCCCGGTCCATTTTGCACAAGCCTCGGATAATCATATATACTGCCCAGAAAATCATTTGTAATACAAACAAGTATAAAATGCATATAGAGAAATATATAAATATAACTGAAATATTGTATGATCATAGATGATAAGTCCCAAAAATATATACAACTCGTATATGAGTAAAATCAATGCCCAAAAATCAAATACAGCCCAGTAACCCACTAGCATTCAGTGCGGTGCCTATCAAAATAAAGGAGCCTGAGCGAAAGGGCATCAACTAACCAAATCATTGACGCCTCACTGAGTATCTTAATGTCGGATGGTTGTTGTATTAAATAGCACCTGAAAAATGTTAAGGGGGTGAGAAATCACAGTGAGGGACGACACTCCAGATTGCCTCT
>CAODLS012005847.1:0-13998 GCA_948243855.1 Flueggea neowawraea
ATTATACCTATGAGCTTGCGATATTTTCAAACTGTCTTCAAAAAGGTCTTTGTGATGCACGTATGAGGCAATCTAGAATGTCATCCTTACTGAGATTTTCTCACCCCCTTCCCTTAATATTTTTCAGGCATATTTTAACATCCAGCAACCATTCGGTGACCGACGATCAGTGAGGCATGTCTTTTGATAGTGAGTGCCATTTTGATCGAGTTTTGTATATGTTGCAGTAGAGTTCCATACTGGATTGTTGTTGGGTATTGGGTTTTATTTTGTATTTTTTTTATACCGATATACTCGTGTGTTATTTTGATTACATTTGACTTATTATTATTATGTATATTTTCATATATATATATATATATATGCAACTTTTATGTTTTAACTTACATTTATTTATTTATTTATAAATGCTTTAAACGGTTAAGTTGGGTAAAAATCTAATCCTCTGAAGCTTGTGCGAGATGGGTCGGGCTCCCTTAGATGATGTAATATCTTGTTCTTTCCAGAAAGAGTCCTATTGATCTCCGATGTGATCTTGAGCTTTAAGGTGTTAAATTTGATGCTTTGGTGTTTAAGTGGAGTTACTCGAGTAAGAAGCGAATTACTCGAGTAAGCTTAAGGGTGACTTATTCGAGTAACATTTTGTGCTACTCGAGTGAGATGGGCGTGTATTACTTGAGTAAGCTGGTGAGTTACTTAAATAAGCGGGGAGCCCAGAATGATTCTGGGAAAAGACTTACTCGAGTGAACAGTTCGTGTTACTCGAGCAAGTGCCTGTTCGGTCAGAAAATCTATAAATACCCTTCATACCCGACTTCTTTGGTTCTACCTCAACTCAAACACTCTTAAACACTCCAAATCTATCCAGAGCTCGTCCCCAGTGCTACCCCTTGATTCTACATCATCCCTGAGGTAAGATTAAGCTTCTAACCCTTGCATCTCTTCATTTGTGCAAGACTTTCTTCCTTTAAGCAAGATTGAACATTCTAGGGTTTTGAATAAATGCTCATAGGGTTATATGTGTCTTATCTCTATTGGAATGAGTGTTTGGGGTTGTTAGATCATGCCATTGGGAGTGTAAAAACACCTATAGATGGCTTAGAATCATAAAAATTAAGGATGAACCCAAATGCGTTTAGTCAATTCAGTTTGGGTTGATTTTGAGGGAATTTTGAGTTGTTTTGATGAAATTGACCTTAGATCCGTGTTTAGGAAGTTGATTAGAACAATGTGGGTGATTAATTGCAATTTTTATCGGTGAAATCAAGATTTAATCGAGTTTTGGGAATTCTGGGTAATGGGTCACTCGATTGAACTAATCGGTTACTCGAGTAAGTTTGTGCCCCGATTACTCGAGTTACTCGAGTAAGAAATGTTATTGCTTGAGTAATCTAGGCTTGACTCACTTGGGTGGAATTTGTTTTCACTCAAGTGAGATATAGTTTTGAGGAAACAAAGGTGTATATTTTTGTATCTCTCAAGTTTGAAGAATTAGGGGTCTAATTTGAGGATTTTGACTTCCTGGAGGACCAATTGGTAATTTTTGAGAAATTTGAGGACTAATTTATAATTTGTCAAGTCTCAGGGATTAAATGGTAATTTTGCAAAAGTTGAGGGATCTAATTGTAATTTTATGTTGATTTCGATTTTTGAGCTTGCAGTGTTAGATCTTTGACCAAGGAAGGTCTTTCATCGTGGGACGAGTTTCTATGTCTGCATTCGCATATCATGCATTCGGTACCGCCACAGTACTAGCATCATGTCTTTGACTTTGCTTTGATAAATTGTTTCAGCTATGCATCCTGGTCAGCGAGGTTAGCCAGTCGGCAATGGTACGTCTTTGGGCCATTCAGTTTGGATACCCAGGTCAGTGAAATGACAGCTTCAGGCACATAGGTTGTGTCTCTCTAACTTATATATTTTTGTTGTACTACGACCATAGCATGTAATTTGAATTAAGTAAATGATAGGAAATCCTAAAATTTGACTTATGTGAAACCTATGTTGTGGAAACTTAGTTTCTTTGGAAACTTTGATGATTTTAAAATAAATATAGTATTTTGATATTTATTATGGTTTTGGTAATAATCACTCTGCTTTGGATTTTTGAGATATTCTCTGTAGAGAATACTTTGTTCAGTACTTTGAAGTATTTTGAAAATAATTATTTTGTATTATTAGAAAATTATGAAATAGTTATTACGTTTTGAAGTAAACATTTTTGCTGATAAGAGTAATTGATTTATAAGAAATGAAATGTTTTCCAAAATGAATATTCGGATGAATTTGTATTTCTATGGAATAATGGTTATTTATTTCCTTTTTCCAATTGATTTATGAAATCAGATATTTCATGATTTATGAAATCAAATATTTTGATAGTTGCAATTTATGATTTACAAATAAAAATTATGATTTGTAAATAAATGTTTTCGTACGATTGCCTGTTTGTTGTTTGCCTTGGTTGTGAACGATTTCGAAATGAATTTCGAAACTACTATTTGGTACCTAGCGTTTATATGTATATACACTTATATATATATATATCGAATTTCAAAAAACAAAATAATATTTATTAATTCACGTAATCATATTATTTAATTAGTCAATCCTCATATTAGTCCAATTTCAGAATACAAGTAAGACATAGCAAAAACATATACATTTTCAAGACACAGCCTATGTGTCTGAAGCTATAATATCTCGCTCTTTCCGACAAGGTTTTCGTAGACCTCCAATTTGATCTTGAGTTTTGGGGTGTTAATTCATTGCTTTTGATGTTTCAAGGAGGGTTACTCTAGTAAGTGATTGTAGAATACTCAAGTAATTTGAGGGTTGGATCACTCGAGTAAGTGATTCGCGTAATACACGGCATGTCTCACTCGAGTAAACCACTGGATCACTCAACTAAACCATGAACCCAAAACGATATGGGGAAAGGACTTACTCGAATGATAAAGAATGTCACTCGAGTAAGAGCACGCTTAGGCAGAAAGTCTACATATACCCCTACCCCGACTCTGTTAACTCTCACTCAACTCTCTCACTCTCAAACACTCCAAATTTGTCTAGATTTCTTCATCGTTGCTTCTCCCTAAATCTACATCATCTCTGAGGAAAGATTAAGCTTCTAACCCTTGCATTTTTTTCATTTTTACAAGATTGTTCATGCTAGGGTTTGATTTAAATGCTCATAGGTTTGAATGAATGTTGCTTCTGTTGAAATGGTTGTTTGGGGGTTGTTAGATCATCTCATTGGGAGTCTAGAAATACTTAGAGATGGCTTTAAATCTTAAGAATTAAGGATGTTCATAAATGAGTTTGAATCAATTTGGTTTTGGTCGATTTTGGGTGATTTCAAGTTATTTTTATGGATGGACCTTAAATCCATGTTCAGGAGGTTGATTAAATTCAATGTGGGTGATTGGTTGCAATTTCTATCGGTGAAATCAAAATTTCACGAGTTTTGAAAATTCTGAGAAATGACTTACTTGAGTAAGCCAGTGCATGACTTACTCAAGTAAGCCATTCGGTAACTCGAGTGAACCAGTGCCTGAATTACTCGAGGAAAGTCTTTCCCTTACTCAAGTAAGTCGTGGTTCTGAGGGACTAAAGATGTAATTTTTGGTATTTTGCAATTTTGACGAGTTGGAGGACTAATTTGAGAATTTTGACTTATTGGAGGGCCTATTTATAATTTTTGAGGACTTTGAGGACTAAATTGTAATTTTACGAGGTCATCGGGCTAAAGTGTAATTTTACAAAAATTTGGAGACCATATCATAATTTTACATTGATTCTAATTTTTGGACAAAGAATGTTAGATCTTCGACTGAAATGGAATTTTGGGCAATGTTTGAGCATCTAAGTCTGCATTTGCATGTGCACGCATTTCGGTACCGCCAAAGTACCAGTATCGTACTGATTTATTTATGATGTACCTTGTTTCTGATATCTCTATTTCAGCTTCTTATTCGTGCCAGTGAGATCAGCCGCAGATAGTGGTGCCTAATTACTTTAGCTTGGATATCCAGATGAGTGGATAGCAGCTTAAGAGACATAAGTTGTGTCTCAAAACTATATTTTTTTTATTTTGCTTGGCTTATATTTTGAAATTGGACTAATCTAAGAGTTTGCCTAATTAATAAACTAGCTATGTGTTTTAATAATCAGTGCTCTATTTTTTAATAACTTTGATATATGTATATTATATATCCCCCTCTGTTTTTGTTTTTGATATGCATGCTTATTCTTTAATACTATATTAGTATGATTTTGTTTTTGATATGGGGCATCTATGCTACGGGGTACGTAGTCGTTAGTATAACAATGCATTGATGAAGCCCAGCTATCAGGGAGTGTTCGTAGCCATGTTGTCTTGGCCGGACACATGATTTGATTTTGATTAGTGGCGTAGACCACTTTTATATTATATTTGCGTTTGTGGCAGACCACACTTGTTATATCTTTGTTTTTTGGTCCCATATCACCACTATACTTTGACTCTTTTTTTGATATTATAACTAATACTACAAATGTTTTTGTGTGTGATGTTTGCTCTGTATGCGAACGTTTTTGAAACATTTTTGGAAACCTACTACATATGGAACGTGTATGTATATGTATTTTTTGTTATATCTGTATGTGGTATTTTTGAACTATTTTCAAACTAGTCTTTGTGAGACACGTATGAGGCATTCTCAAGTGTCATTCCTACTGGGTTCTTACCCCATTTCTCTTTCTTTGTCAGGTGGACTTTTGGATCGGCAACCATTTGGCATCTTGCTCAGTGAGGGGTTTATATTATTGGTTAGTGACACATTTTTTGTTGGGCTTCTTCTTTGTTTTAGAGCTATGCACCGAGATGCTATTGGATTACTAGGATTTCCATTTTGTCTTTTATGTTTTTATGCATCTTTGGTGCTTTAGGTGGGATCTTGGTGAAATATGAGGATTTGGAGACGTTTCTGCACATTTTAGGCAAAAATTAAATTTTTAGCGTGACCACAGCATAGTTGATGAACATTGACCAAGTTTGACCACGTGCATTGGGTTGAGTGCCACACTGTTTTGTTTTTGGATCAAAATAATTAGCTTTATTATTATTTTATTACTTATTTTTTAGGAGATTTAAGTTTTCCTAATTAGGAGATGTATTTAAACACAATCCTTTCTTTCTCCTCTCCATCTCTCATTCACGCACAACTAGAGGCAGCTTCCACTATCCCCAATTTTTGGTGTTCTTCCTCTAGGCATGTGTAACTAAATTTCCTTCTAGTTAAGGTATTTCGAAGTTCAATCCATAGATGTTGTGAGACTTTTTTTAACTGTTATTAATTAATTCAAGTATTTATTTAGTTTTTTTGCTTAAGTTCCTTTATTATTATTTTGATTGATTGATTAACAAGGGCCCGTTGGTTGATCAATTGAGATAATATACTGTTATTTAGGATTGATAGTGTGTCACACTAGTCCTAATCTAGGTAACGAAGAACGTGAATTTATGTGTTGGACATTGTTCATTATTATGGAACTAAATAATCTGGTTTAAATGAATCACCGTGTTTTCAGTTTTACTGGCTAGGATAGAGGTCCCTTTAATACATACTGCGGCCATAGATTAAAACTTGTCAAGGCGTCCCGAGGGTTATCTAGTGGTTAGGGAAATAGTATGCAGGACGTCCCGGGGCTAGCGAACATGTAAGAAGGGATTGGTTATTAATTGTGTCACCATTAACTATAACTCTGTTTGCTTGAATGCTTAATATTTATCTCTTGTGTCTGTGGTTGACTGATTGGATTACAGAGAAGAACCTTAGCTCGGTCTTTGTTATTATTGAATTTTTGTCATTTTCATTCTTGTTGTTTTATTTCTCTGTTACGCATTTTTAATCTCTGCTTTCTTTTAATTTCAGTCTCAATTATATTTTTCATCAACTTATTTTATTTTTATTTTCTTTTGGCAATTAAAAAATTTTTCACTAGTCTCTGTGGATCGGCATTGCTCACTGGTTTACTCACATTTTACTATTTTGAGCAGGTTAATATTATTTTGATCGGTTGACACCTCATCAAGGGTGCACAATGGTTTTCTAAGATCAAATTGAGGTAAAAATATTATCAGTTGAGGATTAGGAGTGTAGATATTCCGAAGATAGCTTTTCAAACTAGATACTATCATTATGAGTTCCTTGTAATTTCGTTCGGTATGACTAATGCACCAGCGACATTCATAGATTTGGTGAATAGGGTGCTTCGACTGTACTTGGATCAGTTTGTTATTGTTTTCATCGACAACATGTTGGTGTACTCGAGGAGTAGAGAAGAGCACGAGGATCACTTGAGGTCAGTCTTGCAGACTTTGAGAGAGCATCAACTATATGTGAAGTTCTCAAAGTGCGAGTTTTGGCTCAAGAAGGTGGCATCTTAGGACACATGGAGTCCAAGGATGGTATTATGGTAGACCCAAAGAAGGTGGAGGTTATACTCTATTGGGAGAGGCCTAACACCGTTACAGAGATTCAGAGTTTTCTTGGTATGGTCAGATATTATAGAAGGTTCATCCACGATTTCTCTAAGATTGCAACTCATATGACATAGTTGACACAAAAAGGTGTTAAGTTTCTTTGGTCTGATAGGTGTGAGGATAGCTTCCAAAAGTTGAGGAAGTGCTTGACTAGTGCACCGATGTTGGCTTTGCCATCAGGCTCCGGAGGATTCGCGGTGTACTATGGTGATTGCTTAGGCTTCAAGATAGCTTAAGAGGCATGAGAAAAATTATCCGACACATGAGCTTGAGTTAGCAGTGGTTGTGTTTGCACTTAAGATTTGGAGGCATTATTTGTATTGAGAGACTTTTGAGATATTCACAGATTATAAGAGTCTGAAGTACATATTTGGGCAACATGACATGAATTTGAGGAAAAGACGTTGGTTAGAGTTGTTAAACATTATGATTGTACTATATCATATCATCCTAGTAAGGCTAACGTTGTGGTCGATGCTTTAAGTAGGATCTCGATAGGGAGTTTGCCTCACATCGCAGTCGAAAGGTGACCAGTAGTGTTGGCAAAGATTGATGGAGCATGGAGTCAAGTTAAAGCTTGATGACTCTGGGGCTTTACTTGGTCATATTGAGGCGAGGCCAGTATTATTAGATTGGATTCGAGAAGTCCAGAAGGAGGATTTCAAGATGCAGGATTTGATTGAGAAAGCTAGATCATCTAGTGTACCTGGGTTTAGTGTTGATGATTCTGGAGTTTTGTGGTTTGGATCAAGGTTGTGCGTACTATTTTCTGATGGGTTACGCGAGGAGATTATGACCAATCCACGTATTATGTACACTCGGGGTACATTAAGATGTATCGAGATCTTCAAAAATCCTATTAGTGGTCGAGGATGAAGAAGGACATGACGAAGTTTGTTAGTAGGTGTCTGACCTGTCAACAGGTTAGGTATAAGCATCAGCGTCCTTCTAAATTGTTACAACAGTTGTCTCTTCAGGAATGGAAGTGGGACCGCATCACAATGAATTTTGTGGTTGGATTACCGAGGACATCTTCTAGGTATCTCTCAATTTGGGTTATCGTAGACCCACTGATGAAATCGACACATTTCTTACCTGTCAAGATGACATATGGAGCGGTAAGATTGGTGAAGTTGTATGTCGATCAAATTGTATGTTGACATAGTGTGCCATTCTCTTTAGTGTCTGACAGAGGACCTTAGTTTACATCACAATTTAGGCATAAACTGCAGGAAGAGTTAGGTACTCGATTAGATTTTAGTAATGCATTCCATTTGCAGACCGATGGTTAGTACGAGCACACGATTCAGACTTTTGGAGGATATATTGAAAGTGTTCGCGGTGGATTTTGGTGGAAGTTGGGATTCCCCCTTACCATTGGTCGAGTTTGCATATAATAATTCAGACCATTTGAGTATCGAGATGGTGCCTTACGAGGCTTTATATAGCAGGAAGTGTAGATCTCCTTTGTGTTGGGCTGAGGCCGGAGAGAGAGAGCCTTTGGGTCCAGATCTTATCTTGGAGACTACTGAGAAGGTCAGATTGATGTAGCAGAGGATCTAGACTGCCTACAGTCGTCAGAAGAGTTACGCTGACCCGAAGCGTAAATATTTAGAGTTTGGGATGGAAGACAATGTATTTCTCAAAGTATCACCGATGAAGGGTGTTATGAGATTTGGAAAGAAGGGTAAGTTGAGCTCGAGATACATTGGTCCATTCGAGATTATAGGCCATGTTGGGGCCATTGCTTATGAGTTGGCATTACTGCCTCAGTTGGCTTCTGTTCATCCCGTATTCCATATTTCACTTCTGAGTAAGTATGTTCCTAATCCATCCCATGTTTTGTCACTATAATCTGTCGATGTTCGACCTAACCTGTCTTATGACGAGGCCCCTACAGGAATGTTCACCAACAGGTCTAGAGACTCTGCAACAAGGACATCACTTTGGTAAAAATGATCAAGAGGCACCATTATGATGAAGAGGACACTTAGGAGGTCGAGGATGAGATGCAACACAGATATCTAGTGTATTTTGATTCTGCTGATTCGTAGGTCAGTGTATTTTGATTCAGTATCAGTATTTTCATGTTTGTATCTCTGTTTCTGCATCTCAGCATTTGGTTTCTACACGTCTATTTCTATCACTGCATTTTATATCTTTGTTTCTGCATGTCTATGTAGTTTCAGTTTCTGCATAGCCATTTTGGCGGATCTTCACGTTTGGTTGGGTAGCCGAGTGTTGGGGGGTGATTATGATTTGAGTTTGGTTGGAGATTGGGTTTGATCTTCGTTGTGATTTGCGCTATTTCAAAATTCTTGGACGAATTTTCTTTGAGGGGGGAGTATGTAATATCTCGCTTTTTCAAAAAAGATTTTCGTAGACCTTCAATTTGATCTTGAGTTCTAGGGTGTTAATTCATTGCTTTTAGTGTTTCAAGGAGGGTTAATCGAGTAAGTCATTATGGATTACTTAAGTAATTTGAGGGTTGGATCACTCGAGTAAGTGACTGTGGATCACTAGAGTAATAGGGGTATGTCTCACTCGATTAAGCCACTGGATCACTCGGCTAAACCATGAACCTAGAATGATGTGGGGAAAAGACTTACTTGAGTGATAGAGAATGTCACTCGAGTAAGAGCATGCTCGGGCAAAAAGTCTATATATACCCCTACCCCAACTCTCTTAACTTTAACTCCACTCTCTCACTCTCAAACACTCCAAATCCATCCAGATTCCATCCATTTTTCTTCTCCTTGATTCTACATCATCTCTAAGGTAAGATTAAGCTTCTAACCCTTGCATTTCTTCAGTTTTTTCAAGATTGTTCATGCTAGGGTTTGATTTAAATGCTCATAGGTTTGAATGAGTGTTGCTTCTGTTGAAATGGTTCTTTGGGATTGTTGGATTGTGCCATTGGGAGTCTAGAAACACTTAGAGATGGCTTTAAATCATAAGAATTGAGGATGTTCATAAATAGGTTTGAATCAATTCGGTTTTGGTTAATTTTGGGTAATTTCGAGTTTTTTTTATGGATTGGACCTTAGATTCATGTTCAGGAGGTTGATTAGAGTCAATGTGGGTGATTGGTTCCAATTTATATTGGTGAAATCAAGATTTGACGGGTTTTAGAAATTTTGGAAAATGACTTACTCGAGTAAGCCATTCGGTTACTCGAATAAGCCAGTGCATAACTTACTCGAGTAAGCCATTTGGTTAGTCGAGTGAGCCAGTACCTGGATTACTCGAGCAAAGCCTTTCCCTTACGCGAGTAATTCATAGTTCTGAGGGACCAAAGATGTTGGTATTTTGCAATTTCGGCGAGTTTGAGGACTAATTTGGCAACTTTAACTTCTTGGATGACCTATTTATAATATTTGAGGACTTTGAGAACTAAATTATAATTTTATGAGATTCCATAGACTAGAGTGTAATTTTAAAAAAATTCATGGACCATATCGTAATTTTACATTAATTCCGATGCTTGGACAAAGAGTGTTAGATCTTCGACCGAAATGGAATTTTGGGTGATGTTTGAGCATCTGAGTCTGCATTTGCATGTGCACGTATTTTGGTACGATTATAGTAGTAGTATCACATTGCTTTGTTTCTGATGTACTTTGTTTCTGATATCTCTATTTCAGTAGATCAGCTGCCAGATCATGGTGCTTGACTACTTTAGCTTGGACATCCGGGTGAGTGGATGGTAGCTTCAGAGACATAGGTTATGTCTCAAAACTGTAGTTGTTTTTTATGTGCTTGGCTTATATTTTGAAAATGGACTAATCTACGGATTGGCCTAATTAATAAATTGGTTATGTGTTTTAATAATCAGTGCTCTGTTTTTGTTTCTGATAAGCATGCTTATGCTTTGATACTATATTAGTATGATTTTGTTTTTGATATCAGATGCTTATGCTACGAGATACGTAAATTGATGAAGGCCCATGATCGATTATCTCGCAAGTGCACTAGGATCATCGTAGTTCTAACCCTCAAGTATATCTTCAAGTATCGAATCCTCAGAGAACGGGAATTAATTGTAATCAAAAAATAAAATGAAAGTGGTTAAAATCATCATTAGTTTTTGGGTTTTTGAATAATTTAAGGCAAACACAATGCAAGTAATTAAAACTAGGAGCTAAAATGTGAAAATCAATAAGATAAAAACGTTAGGGCTTCAAGATTTAGGCTAGGGATTCATATCTAGCTAAGCCAAAGAAAGGGTATCTATGGTTGGGTGGTCTCTCCGTTATTGCTTTAGTTAATTAGGGTCCTTAAGCTATTGGGGAATTTCATCGAACACCTCATGGGCATAGGTATATATGTATCCTAAACCTCATAAGTTTAATGGTTGTGACCTCATTTAGTCTTCATCTCTAGATTCTTCAACTAAACTTGCTAAAACTACAAACTAGGTAGCTAATCTGAATCATAATCACAATCAACAACTCATTAAACCAATCCAACAAGGCAATAAATAAAGAGCATTAATGAACACAACAAGCCCAATCAATAGCATAGAAAAATCATCCCTAGCCTACATCTTTACACCCCAACAATAAAAATCAAGCTAACATAATTAAATAGAACATAAAATATTGAAATTGATTAAAAACATCTTAAATATTCAAATACAAAGGAGGAAAAAGTCAAAGAAAACAAACCCAAGAACCTTTGATGATGAATGCCACAAATGGTAGCATTTGTGCCACGAAGAAGTGTCATTTCCTTTGTGTCACGGTCGTGACATAGGCCGTGACAACCTTCTAGATTCCAGAATGTCACTTTTTTTGCTTGTCATGGCCGTGACACTTTTCCCCACGGACGTAATACCTCTTTCCACCTTGAAATCTTCATTTTCTTGATGTTTTCTTGAGTTGGTTCAAGTCCTTTCCACTTTTAATCATTTCTCCATCATTTCCATCTCAATTTCTTCACATTTCTTTCTTCCTACAAATATCATATTAAATTCATTAAAAAGGCATAGTTTGTAGGACGAAAACATATGAATTCTTGCTTGATTTAACATGTAAATATAGCATACATCAAAGTCTCTCATACTTAATTGTTTGCTTGTCCTCAAGCAAACCATTTCAAACTCAGGCCAAGAGCAAGAACTTCCATCAAAGAGGCAAGAGAGTTCTTGTACTATATAAGTATGCAAGTAAAATGATCAAGAGAGGCATGCAATGTTGTTCATCATTTACAAAAACCAAACCTTTGCATTAAGAAGTTGCAATTTCGAGAGTTTATCTATCAAATTCCCTAATCCATTGGCATTTATAAAGCTTATCTCCCCTATTGCTAAGTTCAAACACATTTTCTTTTGTTTTGTAGTAACTTGGCCTCATTCATTCATCAATTAATTATAAGTGTTTTCTTCCACCATTCTTTACATTTGCTTTGTCCAATACATTACTTCTCTCTTATTTTTGGGTGCTACAAACACAGTCAGTGAATTAACGGCCCCTGTGTAAAAATACTTCTTAATGATTCCTCGGGTGTAGTAACCTTTTCCACCACAAGGGTGGGGCACCACGCGCTAGTCCTTCTTTAGGTTCACCCTCAAAGACAAAAGTTTTACCATTTCACACCTTGAACATTAATCATTTTTCATTAAATTATAAGCCAATTCAACTACCAAAATTTTCCAACATCATTCAAGCATTTAAGCACGTTTGTTAAAAAATAATTTAGCAACAAGCTTGAAAGCCTCTTTTATGCCCCTACATATAGACTAAAGTAGTTGATAAAGAAACTCTCAATATTTTTGCGCTTAACAAATAACATCAATTCCTTAATTGATCATGTTGAAAACATACTAACATACTGCAAAAATTCTACCACCAATTTAATTCAAACTCTATCTTTGTCAAGTTTGATGCATTCTAAAAAACATTTGAGCACAAATCAAGCAAAAATTTCGAGCATTTATAGCAAAATTACACAAGCAAGGAATATAGAGTAATTAAGCATCAAGCAATCAATGTTCAATAAAGTAAGGCCGAATCATTCCTAACAAAAGCAATGAACAAGGGGACAAGTCCAAATTTCAATATTAAGCATAAAAATAAAGAGGGAAAAGGTTAAAAAGCTTCTTTGTTTTCCGTTTTGCTTGATTTTGTTTGTTCCTTAAATGCACGGCTTCAATTTTAGGCACAAGACAAGAAAAGTTAGTGGACAAAAGTGCATTAACATAAATAAAGGGCATGCAAACATGATAAGAAGGTATACACCACTCCTTTATTCAATGCAACAAAAAACACAAAAGCATAAATTAAAGGATACTCATAGTTTAATTTCATTGCGGATGTTATGTAGTTTAACGTCATTTCGGACGTGGATGATGGATCTATTTGGGACGTCAAATAGTCCTCATAAGTGGCTCCTTTGTTGGTTTCAATCGCTTGCCATAGACTTTAATTGGTTTGTGATCATTAAGTATAATGTCAATGGCATCACAATGATGAATCTTAGAAATTTGAAATGGGCCACACATTGGAATATGGGGGTTATAAAGAAAGTGATTGTTGGGTGAAAAGTAATATACCTTTTGTCCTTGAATGAACTTACCCATAGAGATGAATCACTCTTTTCTTGTTTTGATGTAGCCTTTTTGGTTTTAACCCCTCTTTTGTCCATGCTCTGAAATGAATTTAGAGGCTTGTCAAGCTTGTATTCCCCTAGATTCCCACTCCCTTTAGCACTTGGTTCTTCTTCACCTCGAGTTTCGCCAACAGAAGACAAAGATGGAGAGCTAGATAGCATGCAACATGTCTCCAAAGTGGGTGCTTTGTTACCATCATCATGAAGCAAAAGGGGGTGCACAATCTTGTATGCATTGAACTCCTCAACTTCCTTTCCCACATTAAAAGATAGGTTCCCCTTTCTCAAATCAATCACAACTCCCCTGATAGCCAAAAAGGGTCTCCCAAGGATGATGGGTGTATCATAAGCATCATTCATGTCCAACACATAGAAATCGCCCGGAAAGAAAAATTTGCCTACCTTGACCAAAATATTCTCCACAAGCCCAAATGGTTGCCGAGTTGTTCTATCCGCTAATTGGAGGGTCATATTGGTAGGAGTTAATATGTCAATTCCTAGTTTCTTGTGGATGGAAGAGGTCATTAAGTTGAATGAGGCACCCAAATCACACAATGATTGAACATTCTCCAAATTACCAAAGGTTCATGGAATTGTAAAGCTCCTTAGATCCTTGAGCTTTGGAGGGTACTTGTTCAAAATCACCGCACTACACTCCTCGGTAAGTACCACCATAGAATGTTCCTCCAATTTCTTCTTGTTGGCCACAACTTCCTTCAAAAACATCGCATAGTTAGGCATTTAGGAAATGGCCTCCAAAAAGTGTATGTTCAACTCCAACTTCTAGAACATCTCAAGGAACTTCATGAAATTAGCATCTTTGGTATGATCTCTAAGCCTTTAGGGAAACGAGATAGGAGGGA
>CAODLS012005876.1:0-10367 GCA_948243855.1 Flueggea neowawraea
TTAGGAAGAGATTCCGGTTAATCAACCTAGTCGTTAGGCATTAGCTAACTCGAGAGAGAGGTTAATATACCTTAGGAATTTCCACGGTCCAATTGCCTGAATGATTGTTTGAATAACGAGTCCTTGTTACTTAATTCGGTCTAAGGGGATTCATCGTCTAGGTACCATCTTCCCATCGTCTATTCTATCGTTTAATTTGAATTTGCATTTGTTTAGTTTATTTAGTTTATAGATTCAAAATCATTTATTTTATCGACTAGATAATAGAGGAAGAGTGAGTAGCTAATAATCGTAGTCTCTATGGGATACGACACTCGGTACTCAAGGGTCCACTTTCTATAGACGATAGGTACACTTGCCTTAATCTTTAGGGTTAAGCCCGGACACACCAACCTTCATAACGGAACAAGGGACATAATGCTATCAGGTGATGTCCTTTGGTCTGGAGAATGCTGGAGCAACGTATCATAGAATGGTGAACAAAGTCTTCAAAGACTTGTTGGACAACACCATGGAAGCATATGTTGATGATATGATAGTGAAGAGTGGGAATGAGGAGTCTAACATCGAAAAATTAATGAAGGTATTTAATATGATGAGGAAGTATAACACGAGGTTGAATCTAAGTACGTGCTCATTCGGAGTTGGAGCGGGAAAGTTCCTTGGGTTTTTGATAACCCAACGGGGAATCGAAGAAAATCCCAAAAAAATACAAGCAATCATGTAGATGAAGTCACCCACATCGGTGAGAGAAGTACAAAATTTGACGAGAAAGCTTGCAGTTTTGAATCGTTTTATTTTGAATACGACAAAACAAAGTCTTCCATTATTCAAAACCTTAAGGGGTGGAAAAAGATTTGAGTGGACAGAGGAATGCGAGAAGGCATTCCAAAACTTAAAGAACTACTTAAAAGAAATTCCCTTATTGACTAGGCTAGAGGAAGAAGAACCATTGTGCATGTACTTAAGAGTTAGTGAAGTGACTTTAAGTGCAGTTCTACTTAGGAGAGAAGCTGATGTTGATAAACTTATCTACTATGTGAGTAAAGTACTCCACGGTGCAGAGTCAAGGTACTCCCATGCTGAAAAAGTTGCATTAGCATTACTCATGGCAGCAAGGAAGCTAAGGCCATATTTCCAAGCTCGCTCTATCAACCTACTTACTGATCAACCACTTAGACAAATATTGTAGAAACCTAAATGTTCAGGATGACTCACTAAGTAGGCAGTAAAGTTAAGAGAATTCCATATCCACTTTGAACCACGTCAAGCCATCAAGGGGCAAGCCTTAGCTAACTTCATAGTTTAATGTACTCGTATTCCCTAAGAATTGAAAGAGGGAAATGTAGAGGAATGGAAGCTATTTGTTGATGGAGCATCGAGCACACATGGAAGTAGTGCAGGAGTTGTATTGATCTCTCCCTTCTAAGATGTGATTGAATATTCCCTAATATTTTTGTTTCAAAGTTCAAACAATATTGTTGAATATGAAGCATTAATTGCCGGAATAAAGTTAGCAAAAGAGTTGCAGGCAAAAAAGTTGATTCCTCATAGCGAATCTCAATTGATGGTGCAGTAGTATCAAGTAGAATATGAAGCTGGGGAACTGATCATGGCTCAATACCTTAAAACTGTTCAGGCATTAGCAAAGACATTCGAAAGCTTTCAGTTAATTCAGATCAACAGATCTTTGAATAACCACGCTGATGCTTTGTCAAAATTTGCTTCATCAAGAGAAGCAAAGGCAAGAGTGGTGAAGGTGGAAGTGCTTGAAAGACCTTCCATTGAAGAAAAGGAAGTGCTAGTTATGGGAGGCACAATGGAGGACTGGAGAACCTCTATCAAGACGTACTTGCAGAATGAAGAATTGCCTCAAGACCCTAAAGAAGCAAAGAAGATAAGGGTATGGGAAGCAAGATTTTTCCTCGTTAATGATTTATTATATAAAAAGGCATTCTCTATGCCACTATTGAATTATTTAGGACCAGAGGAAGTAGATTACGCCATTAGAAAGACTCATGAAGGAATTTATGGAGAACACCTAGGGACAAGAGCTTTGGCGTCTAAGATCTTACGAGCAGGTTTCTATTGGCCCACCATGAAGAAAGATGCAATTCATAAGGTGATAATTGCCAATGCCATGCTTCAATGATGAGTGCTCCAGTGTCGAAGTTGCAAAGTGTACTCAAACTCATCCCTTCTACAAAATGGGGATTGGGCATCCTATGACCTTTCCCTCAAGCAACTGGGGGTAGAAAAATTCTCTTAGTGGTAACTAACTATTTCACAAAATGGGTCGACACAGAGCCCTTAGCAACCATCACATAAAAAAATATAGAAAGCATGATATGGAGGAATATCATTTGTAGGTTTGGCCTTCCTCGTACTATAGTGGCATATCATGAGAAGTAATTCGACTGTGACCCCTTCAGAGAATTTTTTGAAGGACTACATATTTGATTAAGTTTTGCCTCTATATCATATCCATAGTCTAACAGGAAAGCCAAAAGTACAAGCAAAATAATCCTTCATGGGTTGAAAACAAGACTTTATAAGGAAAAAAGGGTACAGGTGGAGCAATTGCCAACCATCCTTTAGGCATATCGGACAACCGTCGAGTATCCATAAGAGAAACGCCATTCAACTTGGTGTATGGGACAAAAGCTTTAATCCCAGTAGAAATTAGAGTTGGATCCCCTCTGGTTGAGAAGCTTGATGAACAGGCAAACCAAGAAGCTTCGAGGGAAAATCTGGATCTCATAGATGAAAAAAGAGAACATGCATGCATGAGATTAAAGGCATATCAGCAAATGGTAGCACAATACTACAACTATCGAGTAAAGAGTAGACCAATGGACATTGGAGATCTAGTACTTAGAAAGTCGGCCATCACCAATGCATTAAAAGAAGAAGGAAAGCTTCGAGCTAACTGGGAAGGTCCTTGTAGGATCAAGAGAATGATTACACCCAACATATGCAAACTAGAGACCTTGAAGGACAAAAAGGTTCAAAAGACATGGAACATGAACCACCTAAAGTTATACTTCCCTCTCGGATTGTAACATGGCGAAGATTGTTTTGTATTATATGTATATAAGAAGAAATAAAGAAAAACTCTCAAACAAGTTGTTTGAGGAGTGGACGTAGGCCTCAAGGCTAAACCACTATAAATATTTGTGTATACTCTCTATCCCATACTTTACATCACATTTAGCATATATAATTTTGTTGCATATCCATTCTTGCACAGCATTCATTTCATGTGCATATTACTTGCATTACATGATGAACTCGGTGAAAACCCCATATCTAGAAAATTATAAAGACGTAGGATCCACTGCAACCCAAAACGAGAGTTTGCAAAATGCAAATGATGAGTAGAAAATCTTACAACAAAAGTGATGACTCATCACAAAAGCATGCAAACCAAAAGGCAAAGTTTGCAAAATGCAAATGACGAGTAGAAAACCTTGCAGCGAAAGTGAGGACTCATCACAAAGCAACAAACCAAAAGCCGTTAAGACATGTGATAAGTAGAAATCCTTGAAGAGACTTGTCATGAATGCACGCAGTTACTAATGAAAAAGTATGGCAAGTAGAAATCCCTATGGAGTATAGGGACTTGCTTAAGGACGTAAGCCACGATGCGAGACATTAGAAAAATAGTCATCGTGAGTCACAAGGAAACAAAAAATCAAAAATGACAGTAATATTAATAAAACCTCCAAGAAATCACTTAACTTGAGGAAATCTTAATTAAGTGATTGAGGAGCAATCAATACAATGCTCCAATATATATATATATAAACAAAATGAATATGACTAAACATCTGCAGGGGCATGGGTAACAGCATTGTTTGGGGTAGGAGCGACATCATCAAGAGTGAAATCATCATCTAGAAATCTATGCACCACCTTTTCATCTAAACCATACAGTGCCTCAATTTGCCCATCGCCACCATCATCATCTTCATGTTGAGATCGCCCATGTTTACCAAATGAGGCCTATGGACCTTTAAAGTTTTAGAGATCATCATGCAAACAAGAGAAGAGATGAGCCTCGAAATTAGCATCATTAGGCGCATATCCTAGATCACGCCAGTTTGGAGGAGGGGCATTTTCGATCTCTTCAGTGTAAACTTTGAGAACGACTCCCCCTTAAGACTCTCTAGTAAGTGGCGAGCTTTATAAAAGCCTATCTTAATGAAGCCATCCCTATATATCGCCTTGAGGTCATAACATTATTCAGATTAGCGATAATCACGCACAACCTTCTCCATCAAAGAGGTATTCTCCATCCTATGGGATTTCTTTAAAGACATCATTTCAATCTCATGATCTTTCTTCATCAGCTCAAGCTCTTGCTTTCCTTCTTCAACAGGTTGTTTATGTTCCGCTAGAAGCACATCAAACTTCTTTGAACAAGTGGTATATTTTTCTAAATAATTGTTCCTCTCCTTCTGGTGGAAGTTAGATGAATTCCTCAGAACATTGCGCTCTTGGAAAAATCGATCACAATCTTGTTAAAGCTTTCCATTCTCTTCATTTACAACATCATAAGATTGTTGAAGTTTTTTCTTCCCTTGCTTGAGCTCCTCCTTCTACTTAGCCAGGGCCTCCTTCTATTTAGCAAGGGTGTCATAATCTTGCTTAAGTTGGTTGTAATTAGAAATGGAGCTTTCACATAAATCTTTCTCATTTGAGAAGCGATGAAGCACATTCCTCATCATGGCGAAGGTTACACTAAAACGTTGAGCAACCTAGAAAGTCAATCGATTAGTACAGAGTAATTAAAAGGAAAAAATGAGAATATGTAAAAAGGCACATACCTTTAGCAAATCTGTCTTAGTAATGTCAATATTTTTGACAACATCACGAAAATATTGACTTTTATCTTGGGGTAAGATGGACCCATAGATTAACTGATGGGAAACACCTTTCATGTCCGTTGAATCGATGTCCAACAAACTGGGATCAATTAAAAGTCTCTTTCCTTTGATAGGCTAAGCCAAGGTTGGAGCCAAAATCTGATGATCTTTCTCGCTCGATAAAGCTCTCCTTGGTGGCCTCTCTGATAACAACAGATCATTGTTGGCCTGGCTCGACTCTGGAAGTATGGTCCCACCAAGTGAGGAAGCTCGAGTAGAAGCCTTTAAAGGTCTATCCTGATTGCTCTTAGATACCCCGTGAAGTTTCAGAAGAATGTAATAAATTAGACCTCTCATTTGGTGCAAGCGGGAGTCGCGAGGATGGACCTCCAGCCTTTACAAGCTTCTTTGAGGGATTCATCTCAAGCTCTCCTCCTTTGCTAGTTTCCTCTCTACCGCATCAGCAAAAGGCTATTTTTCAGCGCCACCAGCCATTCCTACAACAAAAAACAGAGAGAGAAGTTAGTTACAAAGATGAGAATAATAGGTCAAACTATACCAGAGACGCCCCAAATCACTTTGGAGTGACTCTATAGAAGAAAAATGAGAACCCTGAGAACCACTTGGAGGTACAGATGAAGACTGAGAATTGGGGTTGACAAGGGACTTATTTAGATCTAAAGAATTAGAGTCATCATTTGAAGAATTGGAGTCTAAAGAATCAGAGTTATCATTTGTAGAGTTGGAGTTACATATGACAGAAAGCTTGAAGAGGAGTTAATGACGGATTGTCACTTAAACAAGAAGTTAATGATGGGTTGTAACTTGAAGAGGAAGTAGATGATGAGCTGTCACTTGAGGAAGAAGATTCTAGTTCTAGCCCCCATCCGACATTCGATAAGTTCTGTGGAGTAAGAATGTCAGTAAAAGATAGCTTTT
The DNA here is from genome assembly GCA_948243855.1 of Flueggea neowawraea. Taxonomy (NCBI): domain Eukaryota; kingdom Viridiplantae; phylum Streptophyta; class Magnoliopsida; order Malpighiales; family Phyllanthaceae; genus Flueggea; species Flueggea neowawraea. The sequence continues at coordinate 5,808 of CAODLS012005876.1, forward strand.
CCCCAAAATTCAAGGTTGAAATCCTCGTTGCAAAATGCTCCTTCAGATTGTTAATATCAATCTCAGGAGTATTCCTTCTCTGCCAACACCATCCTAGGAGAGCATCCCAAAATTCCTGGGTGGAGTGACTATAAATCAATAATGCTCAATTTTTTTAGGTGGCGAAATAACATTATCGGTGAAGAGTTCGACTTGACGAATTCTTTTAATTCTGACTGTGCTTGCACATTCTCTAGACTTACTAACTCTAAAGAAGCATTGAAACAACTCTAATGAAGGTGGAATGCCTTTTAAGAAAGAGAGAACAGGAAAAGCCATGAGGTTCGCCCAACTTTTGGGCTGAAGTTGGATGGGGACCTAGGCATTTTCCTTGAGGAATGAAGATGCGAATTGGGGAAAAGGAAATCATAGTCCTAGCTGCATGGTGAATTTGTGTATAGCAAATGAACCCTTGAGAACAAAAGCAGGACATTGAAAATTGCCGTACAAATCAATCGTTTCAACAATCCAACTTAGAGGAAAAGCATAGGCGTCCTTTAGTCTATCTATGTCATGGAAAGAAATGACAGAGCCAAGATGGTCTCGATTAACCGCATCCTTTTGAGCTTTAAAGGCTCTTAAAGAGGAAGGCTTTGTAGTTTCCTTCGTGTGCACCATTTGGGAGTTTGGAAGTTCACGTGCTACATTCTATAAAAATTTAAAACAAAATGGTGATGAATTATCGCATGTGAAGATACCTCAAATTGTGAAGATCCATTTTACAATGTAAAAGATCACCAATGACGATCCGCAAACTATCTACAAAAGCATCCAGAGAAACATCAAAAGCAGCCAAAGAAGATATCAAAAAGAGGACGTTGCAGCGAGTAATTTGGATGGGTAGGATGCGGAGTCGGATGACGGGTTCACATTAATAGCAACATTGAAGTTGAAAGCGTTAGCGACCTGTCAAGATTGTTGATGCAAGGCCCAGGTCGCTAGCACAATATCGTCGCCTCCACTTGGCCTTTAAGAAGACAAACAACATGTCATTATTGCTGATGCGCGAACCATGTTGTTCGCCTAAGCAATCATCGTCCTCCGTCGTCGTCAAAGAGTGAACAACATGTCAAAATGTTGATGTAGGGACCATGTTGTTCGCCAAGGTAGTCGACCGTCCTCCATCATCACCAAAAAGCGAACATGTCAAAATGCTGATGCAGGGACCATGTTGTTCGTCAAGGTAGTCGATCGTCTTCTACCATCGTCAAGGAACGATAACATATCGAAATTGTTGATGCAGGAACCATGTTGCTCGCCCATATAATTGTCGCTCCCCTAAGGCTGTCGTCTTCAAAGATTGAATGACATGTCAAAATTGTTGATGCAGGGCCCATGACATTCAATCTGCACAAGCCTCATCAAAATTTGGTAGAACCCATCGCCTCGGCACCCTCCAATCACCATCCATTAGACTTGCAAAATTTTCAAGACAACACAACACAAAAAAAAAAAGAAAAAGACTATTGCAATATATATATATATATATATATATATATATATATATATAAGCTAGTTGGTGTTGATGGGCCGAAGGGTGATGAGGTGATGGCACGTAATTTTGGGCTTCGCACAATGATATTGGACTTATTTGGACTAGGTCAAAACCACTTGGGCGGCGGGCCTAGAGTAGTTGAGTTGAGCTAAGCTACAATCCTGAGGAAACAGAACTGGTCGCGGGCATGAAGAGAGGAAACAGGCCAAGAGCATAGAGGAGCCCATCTGGACGTAAGGAGTTGAGGGGCTCTGATCCGAGATGGGTCGAAGACCTACAAGAGCCGAACTGGGCCTGGGCCCGAAGGGCGGAGATTGGGCAGAACGCCGGAAGGAGCTCATCTGGACCGGACGGATCTGGGCTTCCGTTTCTGAGATGGGCCTGAAGAGGGGGTCTAGGCTACAGTGGCAGTCTAGAAGGGCTGGGTCAGTTGGGCCTCAGCAATGTTCATAATGAATCCACAAAATTGCTACTGTTGGTAGGATTCGAACGAGGCACCTCCGGGGACAAGGTGGAGCGCCTCAACCGGCTTTGCCGCCATAAGCTTGTGATTACTTAATCGCCGTTAACCAATTTCATGTAGACATTTGACGGCTCCTCCATACTGCAATGGATTCTCTTCATCGCTGGCAGCAACAAAAATTATAACCATCACCACCTCCTACAAACAACGACCACAAGCAGATCAATTGTTGGGAACAAACAAAAATATCTTGCCAATAGAGACCGATTCTTCAACTGTTGGTGCAAGACTCGATGTGTGATGGAGAAGACAACATGGAGAAATTAGCAGACCTAAAAAAAAAATATTGTCATTAGTTAGCTAAATTACCAACAGAAGGAAAGAGGACGCCAGACTAATGACCGTACCTACGTAGTAATGACAACAACAATAAATTTTTGGTTCGTGATCAAAAAGAGAGTTCACTTATGGTGGTGTCCAGTTTCTTCAATTGATGAGCAATAAAAGGATCTTTGCATGAGAACAAGCAACGGTAAGTCATCATCAATTATTTTACGTGAGAGTAAAAGCAAAATAGAAAGCATGATTGAAACCTCGCCAAGTCGAAACCGCAGTGCCGAGTGGGAATAAAAAAATATAGCGATATGAATAACCAGCAAAACTAACTTGGCTATACTTTGCAGCTATAAGATGTGAACGGCTTCTCAAAGAGAAGTAAAAGACCAAGAGAAGGTGGCGGCTCGAGTTGATAAATACACGATTGTAAAAAAAAAAATTCAGCTGCAGGTTTAATAGAAAAGAAGGGATAATTTATTAAGCCTCAGTAAAATCGAAACCAATTAGATAAAAGATAATTCACATGCCCGGTGGTACACAGTGAGTAAGAAGCAAATATGACTCCACTGGATAAAGATAAGCGTTGGAAAATCCAATAAGAATGGAACACCGACGATTTAATGGAGTCCCAATTTGATTGGGATTGTAAGACCAAAACTTTCGCATGGATGCTGGAGCTTTGATCCAGAATAATTGAGATTGTAAAATTTCATGTTAGTCCCTATATATTACGAAAATATCAGACTCAAACCCTGCGACGCAAAACTTACTCAAAAAGCTTCTATTCAAGTACTACTCAGGAATTTGCAAAAGCTTACAGAATATTTCAATTTATTGCAAAAAAATACTCATATCTTTGGGAAACCCAAAAATAAGAGTGAAGACCAATTGATATGATATAGGTAGAGTTGTTGCCGGTTCCGGAACCGGCGGTTACGGTTTGTAAAAAATAAGAACCGGAACCGAACCGTGGTTTTCACGGTTTGGTCCAGTTCTGGTTCGGTTCGGTTCCGGTTCCAGTTTTGACCGGTTTAACCGCCGGTTCGGTTTCGGTTCGGTTTTCTTTTTTCTTTTTTTTTTTCAAAATTTTGTTTTTAATCCGTTATTTTACTCCGTCAATTAGTTTGTAAATTTTGTTATATTCAATAATTAACTATAATACCAAAAATATATTTTATTCCAAAGATTTTTTTAATAATTTTTAAATAAATTAACTATTCTATTAGTAATTACATCACATAATTTTAAACAAAATTAGAAAAAAAAAACTCATTAAATCTTATTGGATGCCCTCACTTGTGGCGGAGGAATATCGTGGTTAAAATACCGAATTTAATTATATAATATAACTATACAACAATTAACAATACATGATAAATTAAAATATAAGTAAAAAATAAAAAAACTAAATTAACTCTTGTCGTTGGAGTCGGAAGTGTTTGTTGTGGAAGAGGCATCAAATAACTCCTCACATTCGGATGATGATGAATGGAGTTGGTCTTGAGTCATTTGAATCGCCCTCGACCAATCATCAACACAAACTTGAACTTCCAACGCCTCGGGAGCTAATCTCGATCTCTTAGAATCTAAAATATTACCTCTACTACTAAAAGTTTGTTCAACCGCCACGGTAGAGGCTGAAACGTCCAGTACTTGGAGTGCAACCTTTGAAACAGTAGGAAATGTCATATTGTATTGCTTCCAAAAATCTAAAATCTGAAACTCACCACCAACCTCAAAAACAGTGGTTAGATAAATTTCAAACTCGTTATGAGAGCTTGAAGAGCTCCTTGGTTTTTTCCGCCTATCCGCTATCAATTTGGATCCCACGAACAATGATGAGGAGGATGTAGGGATAGTTGGAAATGAGGATGAACCAAATTCATCATTTGTACAAATAATAGAAAAAGATTCTAATAATTCATTTATTAAAAGCCTAACTCTAGTAACAATTTGTAAAATATCAATATCATCTTCATTTTCTAATCCTAACAATGAATAATAAGTTTCCAAAATATATTTCAAAAAATCAAATTTGTTGTTAATCCTAAGATCAAAAATAAATGCAACAAGATAAATATCAGGAATAAATTTAAAATAATTTAACCATTTCCATTCATTTGAATGACGAAATATTGAATTTCTTCAATTTTCTCGCCCTCGTTAAATGCACCAGCTATGTTTAGTGCTTGTTCTAAAAACTCATTCGAAGTGGGTTTATAAACAT
>CAODLS012006178.1:0-11454 GCA_948243855.1 Flueggea neowawraea
ATTCAGACCCATATATGTTGTTTCTTCTGTCTCTGACGTTTTGTTTGACTAGAACACCAATTTGTGCCAGAATAGCCCATTCAAGCTATGACCTGAAACAAAAGTAGATGATGAATGATATGAATGATCAATAAACTAACATATAAAAGCAGCTTTGAAGTTGTTTCAATCTTCTTATTGAATGATTATCTAAAAGAAAGTAGAAAGTTTGTGCAGATCATTAGAAAGTCATTGTAGTACAGCCAAACTTAAAAAAAAAAAAGAAAAGATTATGATTACCTTAGCTATGTTTCAAATTTTGAACAAGCAAAAAAGATGTTCTCTGTTAACTTCATAACAAGGTCTGTTCAAAGGAATAAAAAATTTCAAAACACTGTAACTATGGTGGAAATCTGATGTATAGGTTGGATCTACAAGGTTTTGAACAAATATAATAAAAGAAAGTGCTTAAGCTGAAACTGAAATGGTGATGCATTTTGAATTATTTACTTTATAGATATAGTTTGCATTAGGCTTAGCCTATTTCTTTTTATTTTTTTTATTTTATGTGTTATACATTAAAATTTTAATCTAGTAGGGTTATCGCTAGTCACGGAAGCCAAAAACTTGGTAAGAAACAACTCAGAAGAAGAAAAATAATAAGTACTGACATTGGGAAAGGAACCATAACCAGACATTTTTACAAAGGGTCCTAGCAATGAAGCCTCACTATATCATATTATCAATATTTGCATTAGAAAATAAAATAATATTATTCATATTTGCATCAGAAGATAAAATACTCATTTTATCTTATAATAATAAACATAATAATTTTTTATTAAAATTAAAAAATAATAATTTTAATAATTAAATTTATTTAATTTTATAAATTTTTTTCATTTATTCTATTTAAATAAATACATTAATAATTAATAAATTAAATAAAAAAATTAAATAAAAATAATATTATAATTTTACTAATAATAAATATAATAAAAATATATTTAAAATAAAAAATATATCTATTGTAATGAAATAGATGGAGTAATATTATTGCTATTTGTATTAGAAGATAAAATAATATTATTAATATTTGGATTAGAAGATAAAATAATTATATAGGTTTTTCTGTGCCTATGCATGGTACTATTACTACTACTCATCTGACACATTTTCAAAGTATTGTGCACTTGAAAATTGGACCAAGACCAGTCCAACTAAGGACTGACCCCATTATTTACATAGGAATGCAAAAATTAAAATTTTAGAATGCTTTCATTATTTTATTAGACAAATATAAATTAGGATAATTGTTAATTATTTTATTTATTTCATATATAAAATATTTTATTTTATTTTACTTTCTATTATTTTGATCTATTTATATAAGCAAGATTTTTATACATGTAGAGTGTGATTTGAGTTTCTTAATATGGAGGTATCTTGGATTATTTTTATGAATTACAGGGAAAATTTTATATTTTTACCTTTTAATTTTCTTAGGGATATATGAATGTTTTAATTAATAAAATCTATCGTAATATTTTTCAATTTATTTTTTTATAGTTATTCTACATCATATTGATTCTCTAGAGTGAGATAGTAAAAATTCCTTGTTTTTCTTTTTCCGTTTTTTAATATTATTTTCTAGCTGTATTTTAAGAAAAATGTCATTAATATTGTACCCCTCAAGACCTCAGGTATGATATTCTTGAGCAAATAAGTACAAGTAGTTTACATGAATTTAAACACTTTCGTCAAAATTTAGTTAGTAAATCTTACTTGCAGTTAATAGTTTATTTATTGCTGTATTTACAGGAAAAAAATGTTGGACATGCTAAATCAATATACTTTTATGCCAAAAAAATACACTTCTAAACAAAGTTAATATATAAATTGCCAATATTGGCCAAAAAGATATACATAATTTTACAAAAACAAAAAACAAAGTTAATAAATAGCAATGTCAGTTGAGAAGTACGTATATTTTAACACTATTTTTCTTAGATTTTTTTTCCTTTTTTTGTCTGTATATTTCAGTTAAAGAATTTGAATTTTATTTCAAAAACTTGGTTTGTAGGTTTAATTTATAAATTCGTAGTTAGTATGTGATTTAGAATGAACTGACAAAATGTCAATGTATTAGACTTTTTGAAAATAAAGAATTAAATATAAAAATTAATGATGATTTAATACTTTTAATCAAATTATAATGATATTAGTTATTTTAGTTTAATTCAATATATGCATATGCATTCACTTGATTAATATTATAATATATGAATTAAAATATTTTATTTTGATGATATTTCTATAGTAAAGAGAAATAATATATTTAATTTATAAAAAATTATGAATAAAATTATAAAATTTTATAATTTAAATATTTAACAATTATAATTTCTCTCTTAATTTACTAATATTCTGATTTTTATCATTAAAGTACTAATTTTAAAAATATTTTTGATAAAAAAAATATATTATTTATTAATTTAAATAAAAATATTATAATTTACCGTACATAACTCCAATATTGAGTTAATTGGATATGACAATTGAGCAAAAGTGTGCATGGTTGCGCTATATCGAATTGTATGTCCACTTGGGCGGGTTGGCAATATTAAAGTTTCATCATATATCTTTCTATCAAGTTATAAAAATATAATAATATTATTTTGTCCCCTTTAATCTGTACATCCAATGTTTTGCCGCCTTCTTGCAAATTAATTAATCTTTTAAAAATGTGCAAATCGTAGTCTTTTCTGATCAGAAGTGTTTTCAATCATAGTCATTATGAGTATTAGTGCTTATAGAATTTATTTAAAACCTGTGCCATGAAACATACAAGACAAGCAAGATCATCAAACTAATACAATATTTGAGTCGCCATTTAGTTATTAATTTTTGACTTTATATTTTTTTTTTGGAAGGATTGATAAAGAAATCATACTAATAAAAATTCATGGTAGGAATTTGATATTTAGATGAATAAGTTAAAAAAATATAATTGAGAAAATATGACATAATGAGTAAGCACATAATTAACCTTTTCTAAGTTAAAATTTAATGCCCATGTAAATTTATTATTTTGTCTAAAAACATAGGCCTTTTCTTACTAACCGAATACCAACACTTGCACAAATTATTAAATTTTATAATTTTTAAAATATGATATAATTAAAGAAATATTTGAACGAACAAAAATTGGATTAAAACATAATATATTAGCATTTGAAGATGAGATTAGATTTCATATCTAAAAGCATTAAAATGGAGAATGTAAATGAGATTAAGTTTGGAAATAAAGTAAAGGAAATAGAACAAACTCATCATCAATTGTTCTTGAAATGTTGCAACTTATAAATAATAAATGTTAAAAATTATATTTATATAGACAAACTATTAAAGATTAAATAGTTACAAAAATCCAAAAATTCCTGAAAATTAGGAAACAAATCCCAACTCTTAAAGTTGAGGATTCAAATACAACGTCGTGAAGAAATATAATTCAACTAAAACTAACGTAATAGATCTTGTCATGGCACCGCCATTACACACTCTTTAGACGTGGTTGAGCCTACTTTTCCAGTCCTGTTGAAAGAGTTCCTTAATCAGCATAATAAGTGGGGCAGTCGCTACTTACATTAGAGTTGTTCTTCCTTTATGAGTTTAACTGCAAGTGCACTCTCTCATTGTGCAATGACTCTTCTTATACCCTTTCTCCACGCTAATACCAACCTACTTCGCACTACCCAACTAAGTGATGAAGCATAATGTCACGACCCGTTTTCGGATCATAACTGGCGTACGAGGTGGATCGTCTATGGGAGTTCAGTCCATCTCGCATAACTTTCAAAAATGCAAAAACTCTACTCGAAAATCATTAATTAAAACATTTTAACTCTAAAACATTTATATAAGAAATATGTATAAATATATACGATAAAATATATGTATAAAATCAAATATAATGCGACTATATCACAAAATCAGAGTAATCTAAAAAGACAAATTGTAAACTCAGTAACCCAACAACATCTCGGTGTGGAGCTCTAAAACAAACGTAGCAGCTCGGCCAAGAGGGCACCACTAACCAAAAACAGACGCTTCACTGAGCGGAGATGCCAAACGGTTGCCGAGTCAAAATGTCAACCTGCAGAATAGAAATAGGGTAAACACAGAAAAGAAGGGGGTCAAAACCCAGTAGGGATAACACTCCAGAATACGTCATACGTGCCTCACAAAGATTGGTTTGAAAACCGTTCGAAAACTACCACATGCCAATATAGAAAATATACATAAGTATACACACTACATACGTAGTATAGTTTCAAAAAAGACGTTTCGAAAACGTTTACACCAAGAGCAAATACATGCACATTAAAAAAAAAACGATACTAATAGTATCTGAGTCAAAAACAGAGTATAAGTAATATGGGACTAGAAAGAAACGTGGTGGGGTTTGCGCCACTCAACCACTATATCATGATCATGGACTCTTCCACTAATCCAAAAACAAATCACATGTCAGGCCGGGACACATGGCTACCGACAACCATAGTAGCTGGGTCATATCAAGTATTAGTATACCAAAGGTTACATACCCCGTAGCATAGGCATCCCATAATCAAAATTCATACTATCATAGTATACAAAACAGAGCATGCAAATTCAGAATAAAAACAGAGAGGAGATATATATACATATCTATATATCACATTTCAAAAACACTTTAGTGAATATTTATTCACATAATTAAATTAACCGATCTTTAGATTAGTCCAGTTTCAAATACGTGTCGAACATATCAAAAACATATACAGTTCGAGACACAGACTATGTGTCTAAAGCTGTCATCCTCTCATTTGGATGTCCAAGCTCTACGGTCAGGCACCATTGACGGGCGACTGACCACGTTGACAGGAGCAAGAAGTTGAAATAAAGATAACATAAATAAACATATCAGAAACGAAGTGAATGAAACACTAGTACTGTGACTGTACCAAAATACGTGCACATGCATATACAACTCACATGCCCAAACAAAACCCAAAAATCTATTTCTATCCTCAAATGTACAAAATCACATTTTGACCCCTAAATGCCAAATATCCCATCTAGTCCTCACGAAAAAATTACATAAATGGTCTAACTTTTGATTCAACCAATAAATACCGGATCTAAACACTCACAATGGTGAATCTCAACCTCAAGAACATGAATCTATGATTAGGTTATCAAAGATAACTCAATTTCCTCAACAATCACAAAAAATCCATCCAAACCCTAACCCATATACATAACTCATCAAATCTGCCAAAATAAAGCATGAATCAAGTATCTTTAACTCTAATCCATCAAGATATAACATAAACAACTCTAAATCAAACAAATAAATCATCAAAATTCGGAACCCTAGCTCTAAACGGACCCAACTCGTCCAAACTCCAAAACACACCAAAACTGAAGCTAAATCTTATGATTTCAACCTCAGACATCCATATTCTAACATTAACCAAACTCCATTCCAACAAAAAAATAAAGAATCAGAATAAATCCTTAATCTTGGCCAAAAACCCTAGATGCACGAATCAAGGGATCAAAGAGTGTTTTATTACCTTAGAAATCAAAATGGAAGCAAAGAGAACAAAAGAAGATGGAGAGAAATGAATGAGAGTAATTTTGATGGTTGGAGTGAGTTATGACCGAAGAAAGGAGAGTTGGGTGCATTTATAGATTCACAAGGCCGAAATGTTGAGTTTCACTTAAAATCACCAGAAAGGACACATCTACATGCCTAGTATCCCATCTACGCACATAGTTCCCTCTTCAACGTGGGTTATACACTCCACAATGCACGCAGACGGTAGATCTGATGACCCCTCATTCTCAGATCCAAAATCAACGTATGTTCCACCCAACACAATGCATGTAGACCACTTCACTCGCTCACGGTTCATGTCCAAGTGATGATCAATGTACGCAGAACTCTCCAACTCACATAGATGTACTTAGGCACTTTTACGGTCTATCTCAAACATCGATCAGTGTGCGTAGAACCCCCTTCAACGCACATAGCTAGCCTCCAGTATGCCTTATGCATGAAAATTACACCCAAACGAATTCCAAACTCGAGAATCAAGATTCCTCACATCCCAAATCACCTCAAAATCAAACAGAATGCTATAATATTCTTGATTAAAACAATGCATGGTATTATATACTTTCCCTGAAAAGAAATTTGTCCCTGAATTTCAAAACAAATCAAATCCAACTAAGATCGATCTTAAATCTCCTAATCAAAGCTGCTCAACTAACCCTAGGCTAGCTAGCCAACATGCAATCATGTAGAAACAAGGATGTAGAGACAAAGATCGTGACGGTCATACAAAAACAAAGATTCCAAAGGTATAGACACAAACAAACATGTAGAAACAAAATGTAGAAATGCAGAAACAAAGATGCAGAGAGACAGAAATAAGCGCACTGACCTAAGAATGAGCAGAGTCGAACAAATGCAGATATCTACGCCGCATCTCATCATCGGCCTCCCAAGTGGCCTGCTCAACAGAGTGATATCGCTAAATCACTTTCACCAAAACAATTTCTTTGTTTCGGAGTCTTTTGACTTACCGATCAACAATCCTTAAGGGATCCTCATTGAAAGATAAGTCGGATCAGATCTCAACAGACTGTGGTGCCAAAACATGAGACGAATTAGGAACATACTTCCTCAGAAGAGATACATGGAACACTGGGTGAACAGAAGCAAACTGAGGGGCAACGCCAACTCATAAGCAATGACCTCAACTTGGCCAATGATCTTAAACAGACCAATGTATTTCGGGCTCAACTTGCCATTCTTCCCAAATCTCATGACACCCTTCATTTGTGACACCTTGAGGAATAAATGATCCCTAATCTCAAACTCCAAATGTTTATGCTTTGGATCAGCGTAACTCTTTTGACTGTAAGCAGTCTGGATCCTCTGCTGGATCAACCTGACTTTCTTACTAGTCTCTAAAATAAGATATGGTCCCAAAGGCTCTCTCTCTCTTCGGCCTCTGCCCAACATAATAGAGATCTACACCTTCTACCATACAATGTCTCGTAAGGCACCATATCGATACTCAAATGACACGAGTTGTTGTAAGCAAACTCCACCAATGGCAAATAAGAATCCCAACTCCCACCAAAATCCATAGCGCACACTCTCAACATATCCTCCAAAGTTTGAATGGTACGCTCGGATTGACAATTAGTCTGCGGATGAAATGATTTACTGAAATCCAATCGAGTACCTAACTCCTCCTGTAGTTTATGCCAAAATTGCGAAGTAAACGGTGGTCCTCTATTAGAAACTATGGAGACTGGTACCCCATGCAAACATACAATCTGGTTGACATATAAATTCACCAACTGTGCTGCTTCATATGTTGTCTGGACAGGCAAAAAATGTGCCAATTTCGTCAATTGGTCCATAATCACCCAAATAGAGTCATATCCCGAAGATGTCATCAGCAACACAATTACAAAATCCATAGTAATACGATCTCATTTCCACTCCAAAAGAGGCAACTGCTGCATCAATCCAAAAGGACGCTGGTGCTTAAAGTTAACCTGCTGATAGGTCAAACACCGGCTAACAAACTCACTGATATCCTTCTTCATCCCTGGCCACTAATAGGACTTTCGAAGATCCTGATATATCTTAACGTACCCTAGGTGAACATAATATGTGGAGTTGTGACCCTCGGTCATAATATCCTCGTGTAAACCATAAGAAGATGGTATGCACAACCTCAACCCAAACCTCAACGTGGTATTCATTAATACTGAACCTAGGTACACTAGATACTAACTTTTTTTTATCAGAATCTGTATATCGGAATCCTCCTTTTATGCTTCTCGGATCCGATCCAACAATATAGGCCTCACCTCAACGTGACAAAGCAAAACCCCAGAGTCATCAAACTATAACTCAACTCCATTCTCCATCAATCTCTGCCACTCCAACACTGCTGGTCATGTCTCAACTGCGATGTGAGTTAAGCTCCCCATCGGATTCCTACTAAAAGCATCGGCCACGACGTTCACTTTGCCAGGATGATATGATATGGTACAATCATAATCCTTTAGCAACTATAGCCAACGTCTATGTCTCAAGTTCAGGTCTCACTACCTGAAAATGTACTTCAAGCTCTTATAATCTGTGAAGTTCTCAAAAGTATTTCCGTAGAGATAGTGCCTCTAGATTTTGAGTGCGAACACAACTGCTGCCAATTCTAAGTCATGTGTCGGGTAATTTTGCTCATGCCTCTTGAGTTGTCTTAAGGCATATACAATCACCTTGCCATACTGCATCAACACACAATCTAATCCAACTCTCGAGGCATCATAGTACACTACAAATCCTCCAAAACCTGATAGAAAAGTCAACATTGGGGCACTCATTAAACACATCTTTAGCTTTTAAAAGATATCTTCACATCTATCAAACCAAACAAATCTAACTCCCTTTTGCATCAACCGAGTCATATGAGCTGCCATCCTAGAAAAATCTTTGATAAATCTCCTATAGTACCCATCCATACCAAGGAAACTCCAAATCTAGGTAACGGACTTAGGCCTGTCCTGATAGAGTATTGTCTCTACCTTCTTTGGATCTACCATGATCTCATCTTTAGATACTACGTGTCCTAAAAATGCCACAAATTTGAGCCAAAATTTGCACTTCAAGAACTTTGCATACAACTAATGCTCTCTCAAAGTCCGCAAGACATACCTCAAGTGGTCCTCGTGCTCTTTCCTACTCTTCGAGTACATTAGAATGTCGTCAATGAAAATGATAATAAACCAATCCAAGTATGGTCTGAATGACATGAATGTACTGTTGCATTAGTCAAATCAAACGACATCACAAGAAACTCATAGTGACCATACCTAGTCTGAAAAGCTGTCTTTGGGATATCCTCATCCCTGATCCTCAGCTGGTGATATCCCAGCCTCAAGTTAATCTTAGAAAATCACTATACACCCTGCAGCTGGTCAAACAGATCATCTATCCTCAGAAGAGGATATCGGTTCTTCACTGTCACATTGTTCAACTGTCGATAGTCAATACATATACGAAGGCTTTCATCATTCTTCTTTACAAACAGTACCAGAGAACCCTAAGGTGAGACACTTGGTCGAACAAATTTCTTATCCAACAGCCCTCTCAACTGGGTCTCCAGTTCTTTCAACTCTGTTGGTGCCATCCGATATAGTGAAATTGATATCGAATCAGTAGCAGGATGCACCTCTATGGCTGTTGGAATTTGTGACTAAGTTTATGGCATTGGTAAGCATACATGGTAGTGGAAATAACAAAAATTTAAACCTAGAATTCCACCAGGGATCTTTGCATATCGACATACACGATTAGGGTTAGAAATTTTACCTTAATAATTGCTCCAATGGTTCGACCTAATGACAATATTGGTGTGGCTTTTAGTATTAAAATCGAACCTCTTATTCCTCACGTTGCCTTTGCGCGAATGTGACCAATGGGATCCACACAAATGAATCTCCTTGAATTGGTGGAGTGTCCTAGCACCTTTTAGAATCTCTATTCTAGATCTCACAAATAAATTTTCTCTCTTTTGTGGTGGCACACACAAATTCCGTGTAGCCTTAATGTAGTATTAAAAATTTGGCTAAGAATATGCACATATATAGAGAGATGTGTAAAACCCTAGTTCAAGTTTGCTAGGTTTCTTCTTACTTGTCTTACAAGAATAAGAACTCCTTATCACGTAAGAACAATGGCTCTTAAAAAATAGTAGTGTGTAGAAATTTTCCTAAAAATTAGGAGTGTGTGCCGAATTTTTCCTAGGGTTTATTAATTTATTGGGCTTTTAATTACATAATACATTATCATTAAATAAATCACTTTCTTATTAATCTACATGAGCCAAAATTATGTTACACATACTAATATACCCAAACATGCTTAATATTAATAATTAGTGATTTATATTAAAAGCCTATTACATTATGTTGGAGAATTTTCGGTCTATAGAATGGATAGCGGAAGCGACTAGAAATGAGAGAGAAATCACCAAAAATTTAGATTGGTTCGACTAACATTGTGTACGTCCACTACCTAAGTCTCACCATTTAGGATTTCCACTATAACGGTGATTGATTTCAGTTCAATCCAACAAAGCCGATACAACGAAATTAATTTCGGCTCAACACCTCCAAGGCCTACACAATGTTGTTTTCGTTAGGTTCACAACAAACCTCTACAATGTTATTTTCTATACGCTTAAAAAAACCTTTCTCACACTCTCAAAGTGTATACAAACTATTTACAATAGATGAAGCTCTATGCTAGAGTTGAATGTATGAGATTGATGCTTGAACTTTAATCTCTAGCTTGATTTGTTGTTTTTTTTGGTTGGAATGATAGGAAATTTGGCACAATGAATTCTGAGATTGTTCAACACATTTTTGGATATATTTATAGCATTCACTTGCCATATGACCGTTGCCTTGAAGAAACTAGCCGTTGGAGTGCATTTAATGCTTTTGTAGTTTTCTGTGACCCAGCTAACATACGTTGTCATTACAAGACGTACGTTGATCATGCTGCGTTCCAATTCACATACCTTGTGCATATTCTAACGTACGTTGATCATGTCAGCTTTCCAATGGACGTACGTTTCTCTTTTCTCTACGTACGTTGTGCATGTATGACATACGTTATTCTTAGTCTGGAATAATCCAGTAGCCTTTGTTTTCTTTCTGTGCCACATCTACGTAGTTTGTAAATTCTCAACATATGTTGGTGTCCATAACTTACATTGTGGATTTGTAACACGTAGGTTGATCCGACTATTTTCCCGATAATGTACTTCATATTCTTTTGTAATGTATGTTGCCACTTTGCAGAGCTTTGATTTACAACTCTAAGCTTTCCAACATGTCTAAATTCAATTCAAACATTTTTCTTATCATCAAAACCTTTTGTACATCTTCAAAAAATAAAGGGATTGATCACCTATAATCCAACAATCTCCCATTTTTTTATGATGACAAAACTTTGAAGAATTAATGGCTACATAAAAAAGAACACCATTGATCAAGGATTTCATCCTTGTCATTTGATTAGTAACATTCAAGAGTGAATGACAAAAAAAACTTTCAACCCCCTTTCAATCAAATATAACACTCTCCCCCTTTTTGTCATCAATCAACAAATTTAAGAATTAATCAAAATATTTACTCCCATTTTCAAAAATAATTTGTGCATATAACAAAACAATATCTCCCCATATTTATTTCAAAACAATGCATATATATGAATCATCATAATCAAAAAATTCATGCAAATAGTAATAATCAAACAAGAAATAAAAATTGCAATAAATATAAAAGAATGAGATTTTAAGGAGTACCTAGTATGCCGAAAGACATACATTGGCC